>DVVJ01000159.1:0-18807 GCA_018234505.1 Junonia neildi neildi
TTTAAATCGCGTATATTAATTATTTTTATCATCCCGACGTTTCGAGCACTTTACAGCGTTCGTGGTTACGGGTAGACTGTTTTAAATCGACAGCGATTTAAATCCGTTTAAAGTAGTTTTATTTCAATGAGTAATAATTGCGAAAATCTAAGACAGTGTTACGTGTCAGGAGAAATTCTATCTCTATTCGCAATGGTGTGGTATATTAAGTTCTTAACCTTCTCTTTAATGGAAGAGGAAGGCTTTGCCCAGCAGTGGGATATTTACAGGCATAGTTAAAATTACAATTACAATATGTTCTATAATATCATTTTCTTAAATATGCAAAACATCAGTCAAAAATGCACCATCTTAAAATTTTATTTTTGACGTCTCGTCAGAATAGAAAACATAAATATTCGAGACAGCTATCGTAACTTTGGTGAGTATTTCAGAACACACCTCTGCTATTTGCGGTAAAAATCATAAAAACCAACATAGAAGTTTAATATGATAATTATAATTAAAGTATTTGGCACGTAATGCCAGTGTGGAAATGCCATTAGTTTTATGTTGGAATCCCTAACACGAAAGAAATGTAGCCATGATTTTCTCATAAGATATAAAATACATTCTTATGAAATTATTTTCATATTTGGTTAATAGGTCGATAAATTATGGTAAAATATTAAAAAATATTGTTGATCTTATTTGTTTACCTTAGAGTTGAATGTGTTGGAAGTGGTATGCGAGAAGTGGTAATGGTTATTTTGTGTGTAATATTTAGTTTACTTACAACACATAAACTATTAAATAGAAGAAAAAAGAAATGAGTGAAGAAAGGTATTGAGTGTATTTCTTATAAAATAGCTTTTCAAAAACAAATATAATTGAAATTACCAGTATAAAATAAGTTATGAAAAAAAAAATGTTTTAGTGAAATATTGTTGTAAAGTAAGCTATCTAAGTTTGACTTCAATGAATTCCATACTCTGTATTGGACTGATTATTGTAAAACTATTATTGTTGACAAAATAACAATCAATAAAAGAATCTTAATCGGAAATACTAGAATCATAATGAATGTTAAAGAAGACAAACATACTGTGACACTTCTAAATAAAATAGTCTCTAACTTATTGCACCTTATGACACTTTTATCATAAACCAAATTCTATGACATAAACAACTCACAATATGGAATGAGGGTAAGATCGCAAGATTAATAAACATATCTAGGAATTTATCGACATATTCATTAAAATTATGACTTCTCTCAGATCGGCTTGCTCCAAATAGAGCGAACTTTTTCTATGCATTAGTTAAATTATGAGATTCTGAGAGATATCTGTTACAAGAATATTTTATGCGAGGTTTTGCGTTAGAAATATGGGTATACAGGTTCTTTTTCTTGATTAATAAAAAATATTGATGTTAAATATGTAGTATGTAGGTATGTGTGTATGAAACTGATATTGATAGAATAGTTAAGAAATATATCCACCTTCGAATATAGGTACTTTACATAAGTTTTATATCCCTAATAGGATTATTTTTTACCCGCATATAAATGATCAAAACGGACCCGACGTGTTTTGCATGTCTTATTTTTCTGCTTGAGTTGAGCAGAATTTATTGTGTATTAATTAGTGTAGTCTAAAACAATTATTTGCTAGCAAATAACGATCAAAACAAGTAATATAATATCGTCTGCGTTTCAATTTGTCATCAGCATCTACAGAAGAGTCCTAATTTTTGGACTGATCTTTAAAAATATAAAGGCGACGTTATTTTATGTAGCTAAGAACAAACATTTTGAAAGTAGACAACAGTAAGTAAGTTTTAAATGTGTAGTCTCAAATACTGATGATACTATTTTCATAAAAAAGAAACAATTTACTTTCTTATCATTTCTTAAATAATCATAGTTTATACGTATAAATAAATAAACAATTATTGTAAATCTATATTTAATGACTGTTTAAAGGGGTGTATAGTTTACATGAAAAGCGTAATAAAAATAAACAGTCTACAGGTCGCAGGATGTCGCTTATTATTGCTTTCATCTCTTTCTAAGATTAAGGTATATTATAGGGAATATTTACAATTAAATATATATGATGTCAGATATGGAGAAAAAAACACCGATATCAGATTTAGATATGTTATTTACAAATCTTTAAGTTACGCAACAGAATATATACAATTTAAGTAATTTGGAAGTAAATAAGAATATACGTACACAATCTACAAAGTTTTTCAAGTGCTAAATTTGTGTTTAAATTCTTCTCGAGCTCGGCGGTGAAGGAAAACATCGTGAGGAAACCTGCATGTGCCGGAAGAAATTCGGACACATATATATCCACTAATCCGCAGTGGAGCAGCATGGTGGATTAAGCTTATACCATACCTTCTCCCTAATTGGAGAAGAGGCCTATGCCCAGCAGTAGGATATGTACAGGCTGTGCTACGTTACATACAGTTACATGTTTATCATTGTTTGGAAGAATACCGATCAAAAATTACGGTATAAGAAACATTCAAACTAAGAGAACCAGGAGGCCAAAGCTAAACTCTACACATTAAAGAGCACAATTACTAAAATAGCGCCTTTTACTTTTAGCGGTTTCAATATACTTAATTTGCACCGGACACCTGGAAATTTAAATTAACTCTATTTTTAGGTTTATTTACTTTTTACTTAGTTTGTAGTATGTAATTACGTAAATAAATTTTTACCTCGTTATGTCGATAATTTTCATTAATAAATGAACGAAGGATTTGTGAATTTTGAAAAAAAAAAGTATATGTTATTTCATTTCACTGGAAAAAAACTTCTTTATCAAAAACAATCTACATAGATGCAGACAAAACCGCCTTATATTTACTTTACATTTATCTTACCTAGTACTTTAAGATAATAAAACCTCTAAGTGAAAATAAAAAAAAATGTGGTAAATATATGATTGATGAACCTACGAGTATAATAACAAAAAAATCATTCCAAAATATGTAGAAAGAAAAAAGTTACATACATATGCGTGTGAAGCCGCAGCGGGTTGATAGTATACATCAAAGGAAGACAATGAAATACAATGTTTCCATTATACAGCGTTATACATAAATTAAACACTCGAATTAACGATAAAAAATACATTTATGAGTTAACATAATTATGTACGAGACCGATCGGCGAGATCAAAGCGAATGCCGCCCGAAGTGCCGTGAAGAAATGAAGCAATGAAATTTTATAAAACAACTAATTAATGTTCCGCAAAGGTCATTTGAATGTTTTTCATTCAAATTCTTCTATGGTTCTAGTGTTTCTGGTTAACTATTTTAAATGCTTGTTTGCGGGTAGTTACATAAAAAGCTGATAACGTTTGCAAATACATACCTTTGATCATGCAGCGATTTGATCAAATGTTGAAATCGATTTCAGCTTATAAGTTGCTTCCAACTTGCTTATCCCAGAAACCCAGAGTGATAAAAACATTATTTTGATAGGTGTAGGTACTCGCGATTTCACACGCACTGAAATTTCTGAGTAATTACACCTTAAATACCTACCAGTATGAAAAAGGCTTTACGATATATTCTAATATGTATAGAATACGCGATAAAATTGAACTCGGTTGTTTCGGAGAATTGTGACCACAAACCCTGGACATGACGTTTTTATATAAAATATCATAAACAACAGCTAACTCCTAGAAAAAATTGACAGACATACTTGTTAAGAATAAATTTAGATGTACAGGATTGGAATTTGGAACAATGCAACTTATATCTTCTCATCTTAATGATTATTCTACTCGTAAATTCCATACGTTTGCATGCAAAACTGCAAAACGTTAGTTAACAAAACGTTAAACGTTAACAAAACTTTCTTAGTAAGGAAAGATTTTAGCGAGACAGGAAGAATTTTGCATTTCGTATTTAGTATTTATAGGTACTTGTACAATAAACGTAAATTATTTATAATTTTCTAATAACAAAAAACATGATTAGCTCAGGATAATAACATATTTAAAATATATCAACGTTATATCGGAAGCAATGGACAGGTAAATTATATTAAATATGTATTTTTAAGTAGATCTTAGCGCTGATAAGTGCAGTTTAATTGCAGAAGTAATGAAGGCATTAACACTATCACGGCAATTATCGAGTCATCGACGAAAACGCGACGTGCTGTGTTACGTTATTTTTTACACCATAATTTATGGTCTTGACTAAAGGTCAAATATTCGTGTTATTTTTAATTTATAGGTAATGTTACTTTTATTTTTGAAGTAATTTACTCAAGCATGTTAACTATAAATTAATATTCCGTTACTTATAAAAGTAGATTGTAGGTACTAATGAGGTACGTAGATTGGTAGATTATTTATATTGGTAGTTATTTTGTATGTGAAAGGTCACTTGAATATCGAAAACTTTTTAAGATGTGTGTCTACATATAATTTGAGCCGAGATGGCTTAGTGGTGCGAACACGTGGATCTTAACCAAAGGTGGCGGGTTCAAAGCCTAGCTAGCACCGCAGGATTTTCAAGTGCTAAATTTGTGTTTAAATTCATCTCGAGCTCGGTGGTGAAGGAAAACATCGTGAGAAAACCTACATATGCCGAAAGAAATTCTGATACACGTATATCCACCAACCCGCAGTGGAGCAGAGTGGTGGATTAAGCATAACCTTCTCCCTAATAGGAGAAGAGGCCTATTCCCGGCAGTGGGATATGTACAGGCTGTGTTACGTATGTTACGATAGATATTGTAGTATAACATTTTTATGTAGATTCTAGGTGATTTTAAAATATATGTAGATGATTAATACTTGATTACTTGTCATGTCTTGTAATCTTATAGCTGAATAAAGCCTACAACTTACGGGCTCTCTTTGTTTCCTCTAAGTACAATTTATTTAATTAAATTAATTTCTCTACAGATATAATGCGATCGTCGGTACCCACATTCATAGGTCCGACGCATCAATAGATACTTACCTAAATGAAAAAGAGAAATATTTAATACGCAACATATCCGAGCAAACAATGACATCCTCGATCACGATACTGCGCATAAAAACTAGATTTTCGATTTAATAAGCATTCATTATGCACAAATATTTAAATTAGCAAAACAAACGTAATGGGCTCGTTAAAATTATATCGAGAATACAGGTTTCATTCCATTCAAATCTCTTGCTCGTCACCGTACGTCCTGGCCATCGGAATTCCTATTGTTTTGTTGCATTCCGCTTCGGTACCGTTAAATTTGAATTTGCGTATAGTGTCTGTGTGTGTGTGCGTGTGTGCGCGGTATGCGCATGCGCGTTGTCGCAGACTGATGGATGACAGGTGACGTCGGCGCCGCAAAGAACCAGGGCTGCACAAATCTACGTGGAATTTTTATAAATACTGACTTTAATTGGTATTTACGTTAATTAGTAGTAAATTGGCTATGCGAATTTTTGTTTGACTGATAATGTCGAAGTTACTTATTATAATTTATTAACGAAGTTATGAATAAAGTCAATACAGTAAGTACCTATTTTTAAAGCCCATCTGCTTTACAAAGGAAGAAACAAAATCTAAGGAATATATCCTTCATTTGGGATGGTACCCAAACTTAACGCATCAAAATATTTTACTAAAAAAAAGAAATCCAATAGTAGGTATTTAAAGTTCACACAGTTATGCAAGTATGAAGTGGGTATACTGCAAAGAAGAAGAATACAGAGATTACCCCTGCTCGCTGCTTCACTGCGAATTAACAGATATACTCGTAGGTACGAGTACCCACAAAGACGACTTTAAATTTTGTTTCGTCATATTAAAATTTTCATCTCAACATACTTTTTTACCACCTAGCTCGATATTTTAATTTCCAACACTTCTACTATATATCTGCTATTTTTAATCCCAAAGTATGTAAGTAAATATAAACGAAGAAATGTCTTTTGGTCATCCACGCATCAATTACAAACTTAATTGATGAAACTTTACACTACATTAGTGTAATGTAATGTAATTTATACCACGAAGACAGTTAAGTAATGTATATATTATTTATCCACACTGTTTCAAATAAACTAAAATCTTGAAATATATTAAACACATAGGAATCATTTAAAAGTACCTACTTAATAAGATTTTTACTCAAAAACGAATAAATATTTATTATATTAAAATCGAATCCATCGCAATGGTGCGCTAAGCCCTGAAAATCTCAGTTCATTATACATTCGTAGGTTTGAACGTTGAAGGCCGGCGGATTCTGCGCTGCTCAAAGCACGCCGCCGCGCGCGCTCTCTATCGGCACCACAATACTTAACATTCAAATTACTTTAACTTTATTATGTATTTTAATGCATGCTAATCTACGATTTGTTTGTTTACGTTGTATGCTATTTTTACAGTGTGACAAACGCATTTTTTCCCAAAGCCACAGAGTCCCAATTGTAGAGGCAAAAATGTACTAAATGGTAATTTGATAAAACAGTGCCGAAAACTCTTTAAAATTTTTAATATTATTATAGAGATTTCTCGCTTATCCGGGTTCCACTTAACTCAGTTTTACCAATATTATACCTCCAACTGTTATTGTTATAATAGTATTTTAAAAAATTAAACTGTCGAATAGGGACTCTATTGAAGTGCATACCTAATAATTTTGAATAAAAAGTAGCAAACCAACAGGTATGTTATCAAATGTTAAATGATCATCACGCTTCATGGATATTTGCCGTACCAAACTGCTCAAACCAACTCACATACGAATAGAAATCAGTAGACTAAACTTAGACTCTACTACAATAGAATACTTTGATTTACCACCTCGAACGTATTGCCTAGGATCTCGATCTTTATAATTATGAGAAAAAAAGTTCTGAATATTCAAAATAGATTCTAGATAGTATTTAAAATTAAAGTCTAAATTCAAAGCGCGTCATAGACAAAGTCATTAATTAAATAAAGAATCGTGAAGAAAATTGTACATTTGATTTCATACGTCGATAAAACCTATATGATTACTAAAGGTAAAAACTAATAAGACATCTTAGATGTGGACGACTCTTAAACATACGATGTACAAGTAGGTACATGATTTTTATAATAGAGTCAAGTACACTAGCTTTTATATTTACATTTATTTCAACAGCACTTGTTTCTCGATTCTCAAGGATTCTATTCGGCTTATTATTAACACGTATTTGAATGTTTAAAAGGTCGTTCCGTATTGGCGACGTATTCAAGAGGTCTTGATAAGAAAACAATGTAAAAGCAACTTTATGATTTAATGGTTAAAGTTGTAAATCGCATATGGAGGAAAAAACTGAATTCCAAACAATTGCCCTTTAAATAGAGAGGGAATTCGTGAAGAAAATAAATAACTCAGGATATTTATAATATATTCGCAGACGAAAGCATTTCTAAGAAAATCTAATAGTAAAACTTAAAATTAACTACCTAATCAATGCGAACTTCATATTTGTTAAGTATCTGGCTAAAATTTAGATAGAGTTAAAAATTCGTACAAAAGTACCTATATAGGTTCTGTTACTGTGAAAATACCATGAGCTTTATTACATTTACTAAGTAGAATAATTTTTCATATATTCCTATTTAAAACGAATGTTTTAGTCATAATTAGGAGCCAACCTTATTAGTGGAGAGCAAGAAAAAATGTCAAAAATTCACACCAACATCACTTAAAACGTCTTAGCCCATGCTGCTCGCATTAGTCTAAGAGCATAGATACAATCGAGGGACCTAGTACGTAAAGTTATGATATAAAGCCAGTATCGTTGCAATATCTTATTCAAGGCGGCCTGCACCGCACATAAACCTGCAGGGAGGACATAAAGTGTCATTCATTACACGTAAACGACGCCGCGTTATTACCAGCCCCGCTTTACTGTAGTATAAAGATGTTTCAGTGACAGACGTACTTTTTGTAACAAATTATTACGTTTTTTCAAGTGCGCTAACATTTCTTTATCTAATTAATTCAAATTGTACCCTCTATTTGGTACCATTATGAAATGTATTATAATGTTGGTAGTTAATGGACAAGTGACATTTTTAAGACGATGTATCTCTATTGCAAATGCTAAAAGATAAATAACATGATTATGCTAAAATTTTTCTTCCCTACTATTCAAGTAACGTTAATGGACTCGGATACACTTTAAACATGCATTCCCCCAGCGGTTTACATGTATCTGCGTGAAAATGAGCTAGTAAGCCGGTGCGTGGGCCGGGCATCCATAAAACATTGTGGGCTACCCGCGAGATAAGTCGCATCAATTTTTTCCGCCGCCGCTAAAAATCCCCTGACGACGTCCTCGCCTAAAATATGCCTCACTTTATGCGTAGAATAATAAGGACGGGTCGAGAGCTCTTCTAAAAAGGCTTGTAACATTTCTCGTAAGATATTTTTAGGACAACATATATTATATCTTCATTTGTAAAATATTGTTGGTATCTCATTCATTGTGCTATTTTTATTCTATTTTATGTTATTGTATCTAAAATACCGATAATAACAGACTTTGTTGCTTTTTATGTCTTTAGACATTACTTTGTTTAATAATACCTACGTATAGAAAAAGTAATTGCATTCTGGCTAAAACATCCATTATAATACAATTTAAAGCGAGAAATGGCTAACAATAATATTTTTTTATCTTTATATTGCAAATAAAGCATTCGCAAAAAGCTATCAAGAATAAATAAATTCCTCAAGTTAAATGCCGAACGCTCGTTTTCTCAAGATACTACCATGTTTTATATTTGTAAGTCAACTCTGGAAGAATAACAAGGGCGGAGAAAAAACGCACTAAAGTCGGGTAAAAAATACACGATCTTAGCGTCGCCAGCAAAAACACCGCGGCCGGCGATGTTTATTGTATGAGTCGCTGAAATTCAAGTGTTCAGCTTAATGGATTGTGCCGCCGGACCTTAACTTTGGCCTACACAAACGTGCTGAGTATGAAATAATTCCTGCCGCTCCGCATTTTTCTTGTCACATTATTTCTCGTTATAATAAATGGAGCTCCGTGTCAGAGAGTAATTGTTTTGGTTAAATGTTTTGTGACGATTCGCATTTCACGACAGCTGAAATATTAGAACAATTTAAACACTTTCAGCCTACTGTGTCGTTAATTTCGAACGAAATTAAGTGTTTAATGTCTTAAACATTTCTTGCGCGATTGTCTTTACTTATAAATATTTACTTTCCCTGTTTTACAATCGTTTTAAATCTTAACCATTATATATACTATAACAAAATGATGCAAAAGTCATTTATTCTTAATAATTTCTATATATAAAAAATAATAAGACGATATATTTACTCTCTGTTGCAAATGCAAAAAAAAATTACTAGGTATGCGAAAACTTTCCTCCTCCAATGTTCAAGTAACGTTCAATAATGTTCAATACTTTTTTAACACACTACTAAGACTTTTTAACTGTAATAGTAAAAAAGATTAACAAGCGATAATATATAGTATATGAAGCAGATAAACGATAGACGTCTGGTCGACTGGTTGCAGCAAGTCACGACTGAAATATTAATCACGAGGGTCTTTCAGCAGAATTTCATAAAGCAGCTTTATGGTAATGGATTTGATTAATTGACTAACCGACGATTTCTTCAAAACGCTGACTTGCTAACCTCAAATATGCCTTTAACTTAAAGCGAATAAAATTCGACCCCGCTCGAACAATAGAGAACTTTAGGCGGAGACCCAAAGTTCATTTTTTGATTTTAGATTCTGTAAATACCTAATACAAAATACATATTCTTGTATGAGCGATTAACATACTCGTATTTGCACAAATCGAATTTGAATTCTATATTTTTTATGTTCTAGAAACCAGTTTTAACTTCTGATAATATAACTAGAGATTGGACTAGATTAGAATATAAGTTATCTAACTCAAAAAATACGAACTTAGAAAGTGTAAGAAATTTTATTTAGGTCTCTTTTATTCTAAGGATGTGATATGTTACTCCTATTACTCGAAAAACTTCATTACTTGAAACCGAATCTCTAGAAGCTTTTAAACTATACTATAACTATATGGCTATTCTGTCCAACCCAAGGGTGACAATTATAATTAGCGACGCGCAGCTACAACATCAATGTTAATGGCACTATCGCGTCTAAACAAAGGACTCATCCATCACTTACTGGTGCCACGCACTACAACCCTTTCTTTAGCGTCCTCTTACAGCCTGTCATCGCGGACTATCTATCATTTACGATGCTTTTACTCGCTAACTATAATTAATACGTGCAATACCGTCTCTGTATTATTTTATTCGAGTTTATATAAAGTTTGGTTTCCTTTCCATAAATCATGCTACCACAAACGCAAATGGATCAGAACTTTAATGATCATTTATTCAAGTATCCAATTTTCAGTGTAAACAGAGAGTGTTAACTCTATATAGGGCTTCGTTTCAGAGCAATATAACAATAATCCTCGCCGTTAAACGACGAAATACGTCAATTCCTTTAACGAAACCAATTTTTGCTGGGATATGGCGAGTTATTACGATCACATTTCCACGCTTAGTACGTACTGGGCAGAAATTATTACATAGCGATGTAGATGCAGTCGTGAAAACACAATAAAAGATTTAACTACGACACGCCTCGCGAACATTTCGCTTGCAATAACCGCGGACAATATCTCCCTTACGATTTATAATGTATCTGTTTTATTACCATAGGGCGGAGGGCGAGGCGGCAGGCGAGGCGATGAGACCAGTGCTTAATAATGCAACGCAATAAGTGCATTTTATAATTCCCCGTAAACCATGCACGGAACGCCGCTTTGATATGCTTACTCGAATGTCGTAAAGAGTTTCATGCAGTTTGATACAATGGGATTCCATGCGAGGAAAGAAATCGTTAGGGAATCCATTAAAAACATATAAAATTAAGTAATTAAACTGCTAATTAAAGCTTCAAACAATTGAAATGTTATTCGTATTTAATTAACAGTAAAAACTATAAGGCAATATTATAGTTTTATTTTATGAAAGCATCGAGGCCGTTACTATTAACTATTCGCCGTAATGACGGTAGTCACGTTACAAATGGTTTATTGGTCACCAGGATGTAACCGTAATAGTAAAATGATCTTAAATATCGCGTAAACCTCCTTTTACTTTCACGGTGACATATTGACAATAAGTACCCCGACAAGATCCCGCACTATAAGTAATGGTTCCAAAGTATTTCAGAAATGTATCATAATGCCTACGTTTTTATAGTAAATGGTGTCACTTGAACGTCGTACCTAATTCGTATAATTAAACTAAGTTTTATTGACGTTTCCGGTTTTATAGTGCATTCGAGTCGCAGATCGAGTTCATTTTATTATCAAATGACCACCTGTCATGTGAAGCGCTTTGTGGGACAGGACACGTGTGTGAAGTAATAACTCTATTATATTGGTTTAAACTGACGTCTCCAACAGTTCTGCTAATATGGTACATTTTTTTCTAAGACATGGCGTGTCTTTTTTATAGCTAACATAATTCCAATTTATGGTGGAATGTCATAATATCCTTGTTCTTATTAGTTCTCTCTTAAAATGGCAATTTTTGAAGAGATTAGGTTGGTATACGGAAGAAAACATCTGGCTTTTAGTTTTCTATTTATAGCTTTCTTTGTAATAGTTGGAAAACCCGTAATAGCCAAATGTTCTACAATAACAAAGTCCCCCAAATTGAGTACTCGAACAGGGTCAGAGGGCGAAATGAAAATTTAAAATAAATCCCTTACGCGTTCAAACCGTCCTTGAATTCGCACAATTTTGTATTAATAGCCAAAATTTAAACGACAAAAATAAGGAAATTTGATCTTTATCCTAAGTTAGTAGGAACCATTATTCAATAAATTCCCCGTCAGTAATGCTGCAACAATTATTTCTCTCGGCCGTACCGAAGCGTTTTGTGTCCATTTTGCCTTTAGCTAGTAATGGTCATTCCCAATTTTCGATTGTTAGCTTAATACTCTATTTTCAACGTTTTTTCGGAACCGGATTAACGTGTCGTGGGAGTGTATTTATTTTTATACAATATAAAAGTTTATTAAATTACGTTGACGGAATTTACCAAGAATATTTTATTAATTTGTTTTGTGTACGTAGACACTTCGAGTGTACACAATATAATATATTCATATATATTAATATATTTAAAATATCTTAATCTCTCGTGGATTAGCCAAATATTATAATAATAATAGGTTCATAATATTTATATTATTCGGCAATTTATTCTAGTTCCGCATATAAAACTATATCGTTATCATACCTACATCGTTGTTATGCTATATTTTTTTATTCTCGATTTCAAACTCTCCTATAAAATTCAGAGCCTCCACATATCTCTAGAATATGATGATTGTCATTCGTTTGAAGTTAAAAAATACCTAACACAAGTGGATATTGTAAAAAAAACCCGTAACATTTCGTAAGTATGTTTAACGCAAACAAGTATCCATTCAGCAATGCGATCCCTTGTATCCAATGGCTCAAATCGTAGAGCACCTCCGCAAATCGTAATCCTCTTAGAAAACATTTCCAATTTAAAAAGAATTCCACCTTTTATCCCTTCGAGGAGGGCACGCGTAAAAAATAAAAGGAAAAACCGTGTGACACGCGTCTGTGACGAACCTACCCGTAGGTACGTATAGATAACCGGCTTTTTCGGGTCCCTCCACTCGATTCTTTACAGGTCGCTTCTTCCATCGAGAAAGCATCTATTGAAACTCCACTCAGGCCGTGTTAGCTGCCTATTTAGTATAAAAAGGGTCGAGAATTTCCCCGAGATCCTTTTTTATCCGAAGGTGGGCCCACCCCGCGTCACCCGGCCGTGGCTGACGGTACGTAACGACCGTGTGGCCTTCAGTCCCATCGATGTGCTATTAAATTTACTTACCCTTGTTTCTCTTAAAGTTATACTCGCTTAGAACTTAAAGCGATGAAACTTAAGGACGCTATTATAAAACTATTTGTCCGCAATAAGCATATAATATCAATCAATCACTTTATGTGTAAGATATTTTTATCGATATTCCTGCCATGTTACAGGTGTAGTTTATTAGTTAGTTTGGCATTAAAATATTCAAACAAAAATAATAAATCGTTATATCTCGATTTATCTATATCCAGTAAATTCATTGCTTTATTAACTAACTAATAAGAATTCTCAACACAATTTTTTATCCAAGAATTCCAAAATAGAAAATAAACTTATCAGTTTTTACGAGTATCCATTTACTCCATTCCCTGTAGTAACATCAGTTCAAATATTTAAAGGGCGGCTGAATTTGATTCGGGGCCCGCGAGTGGCCGCAATTGGATCACACGAGCGGTTTCCATCCTCCCAAGTTATTTCACTGAAATTAACTTATCCAAGCAAATTCGATTTCAATGGCCTAAAGTAAACTTAAATTTGTATCAATATCGAACCCCGATTGTCGTAAAAGCTATTATTGCTGTGAGCGATTCCATCAAATCCATTTATTGTTTTGTATCATTTGAAATTTGTGTACTTATTTCGGATTTTTGACTGTGATACGCCTACCTATTTTTTTTAATATCAAAATTGAGGACTTCTCTAAATGCAAAGAATATGTACAATGTACATACTTAATACTGTTTTTGAATTCATTTTTGTATTCTTAATTTCAAAATAATTCAGAGTGAATTACTATTATAAAATGATAGCATAGTTGTATAAAAATAACCTTCCATAAAATATAAAATTATACCATGGGGAGACGGGATTCGGGACGGCTTTCTTTACAAAATATGATCGAAAATAGGAATTGGAAAACAGAACAATTCGCATAAGAAGACAGCGACGGCGAATCGCCTAGGGATCGGTTAACCCATGTTACACGACGCGTCCGCCGCCGCTCCCAGAGGAGAATTCCGACTTTCCACAAAGAAAATAGCAATCAAAATTTGATTTACCGCCACCCGCGGCCATACATCACATCTCTCTAATCCGCGAACAGAGAAAGCCTAAAATCTAAGGGGATCCATCGAGGCCGAATTGAAAATCCGACTGGCATGAACTGTCTTACATATTTATGAGGACGCCAAAAATTATGGTCAGTTCTTTATTGAAGACAAGATATTTCTGTAAGGACGTTTGGGACTTTGTAAAATGTTACTTATTACATAAAACGAATAAAAATATTCAGAGACAAAATAAATGCAAAGGAACCTAATTATTTCATTAAGAATACGACGCATTCTTCTCGCCCTATACATATTCACGTCTATCGTCCTCTCCCCTCGAGATTATCCCGTGTATCTTTGCAAAATATTGCGAATTATACGGCGACCCGTCGCTCAATATTCAGTGGCATATAAAACCGAATTGGACTTTTTGATCAGCCACCAAAAAATTCTATGCTCCGCTCGACGATAGCCTATACATAAAGAATGAATTCAGACCTCGCTTCGGCATGTTATGTTTAAATAAACCAATATTACCGCTCATTATAAATGAAAGGAATATTTGATTTAATACTTTATTATGACTTCAATATTTTAAGATGTTACCTATGTAGGTTATGTAGGTATTCATTATCTATATATGTATTAGATCCACTACATAAAATCCACTAGATCTAGAAGAACATACCTTATCTTAGAAGACTCGGAAATGATTTCAAAAACATTAATTAACCAAAATGATCGCTCAGCAGTTAATAAATAATAGAAATATTGTAAAATTAAACGCCAAAAGATCACATCAATCATACTACGCAAATTGAGCGACACGAAAAAATATTCTCCCAAGAAAACCGATACGGTAATAAAATAAAATTATTAGTAAGAAACAAAACTGGCATCCCCAACGGCAGTAATTTTGCATTGAGATCGATCGGCGGAGGGGGCTCGAGTTGGGGCCGGTGAGGAATGTCGCATTAGGGAGTTTGCATGGGGTCACCGTAAGCCGTTTCCGATAAGACCCCCCGGCGAACTCGGACTTTCGGTATTCTCGGCTCAATACGCGCTTATCTGCCTGCCACACTCGCCTGCAGCGTGCGTGAGCTGAATAATGCATCTCGTCCTCTCACTCCCCAAATTGAAATAATTTTTCTATAACTTCATAGTAATGATGGGTATTCTTATCTTGTAGATGGCGAGATTGTCATGAGTTGGGTGTCAGCAATCTTTTTGTACATTTGGTGGTCGATATGTTATGTACAAAGCATTTCTTTTCGTTTTATCCAAAGTTGTATTAAAAACCTATTTAACAGTTTGGACTTTAATTCGTAACCTTAACTAGAACTGTTTTAGCTACTTAAAAAAAACTTGATATTAAAAGTATCTTTAATTTATTTTTAAAACAAGACATAATCCAATACTCCAAAAGAAAACTCAAAATACCCCAAAATTATCAAATCCAAACATTTCAAGACGGTAAAAGATAGTTTCAAATCGATTATACTAAACATGTTATTTACTAATTTAACACAAAATCAAGTTCTAAAACAATTGTTAAAAAATAAAACAAAAGCACCTGAAACCCCAAGTACGTAAAGCGGATTAAGTCCGGGGAGCAAAAACTTTCACGCCATCTCTAGATTGAGATCTCGGGCTCTTCACATCGCCACATGATAAATAACCTTCCCTTTTTTCGAGGGTGTCACGCAAAAAAATGAATAAGGAAATTTACCTAATGGCCGCGATTCTTTATACTCTATCTCCATTGTCAGAGGACAATGCTGTAATGGAGGGATCACGTGAGGGACTCGCATTTTATATTTTTTCTTTTTGTGGGGGATGCGGAGTGTGATTTTAATATTTATTTTTGGGACACTTTATTTAATTTTCAGATTGTATTTTTGGTAAAGTATCATTAATAAAATAATACCACAATATTTTAAGTCGATTTATAAATTTTCGATGAATTTTTGAAATGGATACTTTATATTTATAGTGAAATTGGTGTTTATTATTTTTTTATGTATATGTATATTTTTTATATCTTACAGGAAAGTATGAGAAATTATAAATGAATAGGTACTTAAGTAATAAGAACAAAGAATTGTTAATTTTTTAATAATATTGTCAATCTTTTTTTCGTTATTTTTGTAACTTTTGTAATGTATTTTTGAGAATACTGAGAATGTAAAAAATTATTTTACGATACGATACCTATTAATGTATGATATTTTGTTATTCTATAATCTGAAAATGATTGATATTATTTGTACTAGGTATGATACCAAGTGATGAATATTTTATAGTTTTTCAAATCAAATATTTTTAGTATTTGATTTGAAAAACTAGATAGATTTGATATTTTTATATATTTGATAGTTTTATAAATATCTTACTAGAGAATAATTATAGGTAATATTCATGTTAAATCGATAGATTCTAATAGTATCGATTACCAAGATTTCTTATAATCCTATAAGATTATATCATCATACTATATCTTAAAAGAAATCTTATAAGATTCTGATAGTGTCTATTACCAAGTTGTTATCTTACTAGTATTATACAACTGTGATTCATGTAATCCTAAAACCACCTATATTTTCAATAAGAATTTACTAAAAAATATATGATAACAATCAAAAACTCTCATTCCCAACTCTTTTTTAAAAATTAACGTTTTTAAGGTTTTATTATATATTACACATGGTTAATATTTTTAACAATATGTTATTTTATATTCTTCTGGTTTTTAGAAGAAAAAAACTTTTACAATAATTTAATAAATAAAAAAAAAACATTTTACTTAAAGTAATATTATATAAACCCCTATTTTTAGTAAAATTAAAAAAAAAAAAACAATTTTTTTAAATAAATTCTTATGTCTCAATTAAAATTAATGAACCAAATTTTTTTCAAACTTATAAAAAACTAATTATCCTATTATTGAAACATAGAATACAACTTACCAAAAAGGAAACAATTTCCAAAAATAAACATTCTTCCAAAATTCACTTCATCCGAAATTTCTGATGTTAAAAAAATTAATTTAAAATTTTTACTATAACTTTTTAAACAAAAACCAAACCACAAAATTATAGACATGCTTATGCAAATATAACAGACAGGTTTATGCAATCAAGTTCAGAAGGGTACTGCGGAGAAGTGGCTCCGGAACTCTCTCCGAGCGGAGACCCAACTGTTCCACGGACGAATAAAATCTGAATCTTATAAACTCTTCCCTGTGATTGGACAAAAAAGCCCAAACCCCTTTGCGCGTGTGCTAAAAAACGAAAGGGTTGTAAACGTTACCCTTTTTTATAATGCCCCTCAATTTCACCCCTTTCTGTAGTTGAGACACCCCATCATAATAAAAATATCATTGCTAAGATGTTTTTACTGTTATACAAAATTGACAAATTGATGTTTTATACAACTTATAGTTAAAATAAACATTAAAACAAATTAATTTAATAAGTACTTACTTAAGATTTAAAATTTAAAATTTAGTACCGTACAAACTAAAATTTACTTCGAAAAAAAATATGACATGCGTTCTATACAATTAGTTTTATTGCTAATCTCACATAACAACTGAAATAAATATCATTAAAAATAAAAAGTGATTTTTTTTATAAAACTCAAAACAAAAATCCCGCAAAAAATTATATATGTTCCATTGCACGTACTTCTGACATCTGTCAATTAATTTTCTATTTACTGACAAAGTTTTTATATTTTTGTCTATTTATAAAATATAAGTAGGTATAGTTTGTAAATAGGTGAAGTGATTTGTAATTTTATTGAACTTAATTATGAATAACATTTTTGATAAGTAAATCTACTCTTTTGAAAGCACAATACATTCAATTTAACTGCTTATAACGAAACGTTTTTATACTTATGATTTTCTAAGATTGCCAAAACTAAAAATAGTTTTCATAAGATTATGAAGACGAAAGTAAAAAAATAATGTCCATATAAAATTAGATATCTAAGAAAAAAATGTTAATCTATCGATTAATGTTAGAATTTAATTATGGCTTTTTATTTTGGCCAAATCAATCGAGGTACTTTGTTATCTGTGTGCCAATTCTAGTGACAAGTTGACATATGATAACAATTTGACAAATCACTCAAGAACCGAATTATTTCTAAACTTCGTCTTTTTCTTATTTAAAATTGCATTTAGAATAAAACTTGTATTAACTTAGTATTATAATGACGTTATATCACTTCGGGAACTGTTTAGCGCTAGTTTATGCGCCATATCACATGGCTTATAAGTTTTCGGGAATGTAAGAGGGTTTATCTAATTAGGTTAAAAGTATTAAGATTTGAAGGAAGATGTTTAAAGATTTTATCCCTTGCAGATCTGAATATGCAACGTTCTCGAAATGTGTATATGCCGGAGGTCTCTACATTTTCACACAGCTTTGCAAAATGCTACTGTTAGCGACTTTCTTCCCTGATTCAGATAATATCCAAGGTGGTGAATATGATATATTCCTTGTAAGTATAATTTTAATCAAAGATAAAATTTTACTAAATTATTATACACGTACAAGTCACAGTCACAGACTAAAGTTACCTATTTTAGGTAAATCATAAAATTTACAATCTTAAATTATTAAATACAATTTCCCAGGTCATTATTATATTTACAAACGAAGTATAAGATTTTAGAAAGTAATAATGTATGATCATATCTATAGTCCGTTCCAAATCTTAATGCAAACATAGTAAACAAACGTTTCGGTCTAAAATTACCACATGATCACTCATTATACGTCGCAAGTAACACTTTCACAGATATTTCACATGTCTTAA
>DVVJ01000160.1:0-18796 GCA_018234505.1 Junonia neildi neildi
AAACAGCATTTTTCTATTTCCCATACAAAAGTTATCTAAATCGATTGAGGCAGTACGAAGTCTGCCGGGTCAGCTAGAATCTCATAAAATATTCGTATATGTAATTCAGTGTAGTCTTCCTAGGAAGAGATAGGTTATAAACACCAGCACTGAAGAATTTTGTAATAAAAACTAGCAACCTACCTCGGTTTCGCATCGGTATTAAACGAACAATCCAAAAGTTATAATTCTTAGACACACATACATTTTTTCACTTTTGCGTGGGGCTATTAAAAAGTTGTAGTTTAAGTACCTATGGCTAATTTTTTTTTGACAATTTAACATTTGTTCACCGGATATAGTGTAGCTTCCCAAAAGTGAAAGAATTTTTCAAATCGGTCAAGTAGTTTTGGAGCCTGTTGAATTCAAACAAACAAACAATTGAATCTTTCCCCTTTACAATATTAGTGTAGATAGATTAACATGTGATATGAGGCTGCGAGAGCAACAGGGCCTATCTGCAGAATTGATATATTGAGATATTTAAGTATTACGTGCGTTACGTAGGGTTCTGCCTTAGGGTTCATTCAAGTATTACGTAACGCAGTTTGGGGGAGGGGAGGGTCTTGAAAAACGTTAAGGTGCGTTATGGGGTAAGGAGGAGGAGGCATTACAAAAATGCGTTACGTAACAACATTTTAGATTATTTTTGAGGAAAATGGTCTCGAAAACTATTTTACTGACCATTTTTACCTAAAATATTTTAGTAAAACGTTAACAACTAGGGGAGGGGTTCAGAAAAACGTTACGGTGCGTTACCTGAGGAGAGGGGGTCTAAAATCTTCGAAAATTGCGTTACGTAATACTTGAACGCCCCCATATACAAAAATCAAACTGTTGTAGCTCGCAATTTTTTTTAAAAAGTTGCAATAAAACCACCGTATCTTGATTCCTATAATAAATCAAGTAATCATTGTTAATTCGTTGTACGGCGAGACGTAAAATACACCATAGAGTCGATTTTGTAAACAATGTTAGTTAGGCCATTTTTGCTCTCGGGGTCTAATATATCATAATATATCGACGGTTGAAAGGCTATTTGGTCTAAGCGCTATTTTTTTGACATATATATTTTTATACATATTTAGATAGAGAACAATTGGCTGATTCCAAATATGTATAAAAATATATATGTCAAAAAATGGCGCTTAAATCAAATAGCCTTTCAACCGTCGATATGATATATGGATTAGGTATATGGTATTGTGAAGTGTCCTTGGTATCAGTGGCGCCAAAATCGCCTACGCGCTGGTGAATCCGGGTTCATTTCTATGGTATTCGGTTAAGGCGAAAATTACGTTTAGAATAGTTTGTTTTTTTTTTAATAAAAAAAAAACTTTTTTGTTTTTATTTTATTATGCTAGGTTGTACATAATAATTTTAGTTTGTTTGTATACTTAAACGCGGTAATCCTGAGTTACCGGTTTAATTTATATTAAAAAAAATAAATAATAAATAAATATTTAGATACCATACAAAAATATCTTCTATAATAAAATCAAGAAAATCAGGAGCCGAGATGGCCTAGTGGTACGAACATGTGGATCTGAACCAAAGGTCACGGGTTCACAGTTTGTTCAAATCCAACGATGCAGGGTTTGAAGTTGAAACCCTGGCTAGCACCGCTGGATTTTCAAGCACTAAAATTTGTGTTTAAATTCATCTCGAGCTCGGCGGTGAGGAAACCTGAATGTGCCGGAAGAAATTCTAACACATGTATATCCACCAATCCGCAGTGGAGCAGCGTGGTGGATTAAG
Organism: Junonia neildi neildi; assembly: GCA_018234505.1. NCBI lineage: Eukaryota > Metazoa > Arthropoda > Insecta > Lepidoptera > Nymphalidae > Junonia > Junonia neildi. Next base: position 1,798 of record DVVJ01000160.1, read on the forward strand.
CTCCATAGCCTTCTCCCTAATAGGAGAAGAGGCCTATGCCCAGCAGTGGGATATGTACAGGCTGTGTTACAGCTTAGAATTTGTCTTTTTCTTATAAATGGTACCTAAATCATAGGGCACTACTATTTTGTAGACTAATATGACCGGGCTATAATCTTCTTACAGATACAATGTACACCGAGCGGTACATGGGTCTACCAACAGCAGAGGACAATTTATCCGGTTACCAAGCTGGTGATGTAACTTTATTAGCAGAGAGGCTTCGCGGGAAGAAATTCTATATAATGCACGGTAACGCTGACGACAACGTCCACTACCAGAATGCTGCCAAACTACTGAAGAGTCTGCAGCAACTTAATATACCATTTGACCAGATGGTAAGTACTGTAGAGTAATTTATAATAAATAGTTGTGCCTATTGATGGTCTTAAATATCTTAGGTATCTTACTCAAGGTAATATTATGTTAAACTCTAGATATAACTTCTAAATTAGTTATAGTGGATGATCTCGACCTAATTTACTGTTCATATTATAATAAGTCGTAATGTAGCGTATCTGTAAATGTAGATAAGTGTATAATTATCACTTAACAATATAACCAAAGATTTCCTTAAGATTTTAATCATCGCTCAGACTATATAAAAATATTTTTTCAAAATATTTTTCTTATTCAGAAAAGTTTAATTAATATTGTTGTTCATCTGTTTAGTCATATCCGGACGAAGCGCACAGTCTGGCCGGAGTCAACATGCATAGGTATGGCACCATGAACCGCTATTGGGAAAAATGCATCGGAATGCCCGCCGAAGCCTAATATAGTTCCTAAAAATCTAGTTTTACCTATTTATGTCGTAACACCTAGTCATTTCTGAGGCTAGTACGAAACAAGTTTTTGTTAAAACAAATGTTCCATATTCTCATGTCCTTGAAGTCATTAATTCAACCGCGAAGTATACTTTTACTTCCACGTACAGTGTAAACATTGAACGTACCGTGAAACCTGACAAGATTGCCCAGCCGTGATACATTTGCCCACATAGTTACAAAACATAATTCACTTCGCTAATTAACGTTGCCAGAAATATAAAAGAGTATTTATCCTACAAACCTAAATAAAAAAACATACGAATAACAAATCAGTTTTTGATATTTTTTAAGTTTTTTGGAAAGTATCGGTGTGGGCAAGTTTATAACTGACGGGCAATCTTGCCAGGTTTCACGGTATTCTATAAAACCGTCGACGTAATAAAGAAGATAAAGTAATACGAAGTTTCATTTAATTGTTACCTTGGCCATTTAGAGTAGATTACATGAAACCACACTAAATGATTTTTAATTATTTGTTAAATGATAGTTGCGGTTATGACGTAATAAAATGCTACACATATTCAACTTAAAGATGACTATTTAAATTCCTTTCTATAATTACAATTTGATTTGTTTTTTATTTTAACTAACCAGAAATATTTTTTCATAGTCTTTATTGTTATTTTATGTTAATTCGCTCTTAGGCTAACAAAATTAATAATATACAATAATTTAATTTAATTTTAAATATTTAGTTATTTATAGTATTATATTGTTTCTGGAATTTCCTGGATTTTTCCTGGACGATGACGACGACGATTTTTCCTGGAACAATTTTTATTCGCCTTCATCATTTCACCTACATTACATGTTATATCACGCTCATATTATTAATAAATTCTTGTTTTTTCTACCTCTTCATTACCGAATATTACATTATAGTACGTAAACATAATTTGTATAATATTTTAGTGTACAATAATTTTTACTGATTGTGTGGCCTGGTTAACATTAAAACATCAACAATAGACTAAAATAACTCTCAATCGAAAATCAGGGATTCAAATTCGCTATCATTGTGGTGAGTGGTAATTTTGTTTTTTAAGTCATATTTAACTCAGCTGTAAGAGAAAACGTGGTCAGATGACCAACTTGTTTATGTCGGGAGAAATGCGAACGTATGACTATCCGCAAATCTGCTACTCCGTTCGCAAAAGTGAAAAACTGATAGGCTTCTTTTTTATGGAAAATAGACCTTGGCCTTAAAATGATACCAATACCTGTAGCATATTGTAGTACAGAAATAAAGGTTAAATTTTATATGAAAAAATAAAATAAAACGTACCATTTGTTGTTGTTTAAAACTAACACAATTATATAATTTAAAAAATACTAGTAGCAGTTATCCTACATTGTAGCCTGTAGGCGTTCAATCAAAACAGGTAGTTGGGAGTTCCACTAACGGCATGCGGATGTAAAGGCTAAAGGGACAACTAAATCATTTAAATGGGCGCTCTAGTACGGTATCCTTTGTATTATAATGTAATATCCGACGTAAGCAAGTCAATGGGAGCGGAGGTTGGCGCCCGACAAAAGTGAAAGGAGATGTGGCCGATCACGATTATACAATATTCAACACTATATATGTATAGAATTTTAATTCGTTTGCGTTTGTTACCTAGTTTTTATAGGGATATTCAAGGTTAGGCAATAAGTTTTGTAAGATTTGTGCTGAATTACAAATATAACAATAATGATGTACCTTCTCGTACTTTGATAAATTTTGAAGTAAATATCTAATTAAAATAGTGCTATTTTTCGAAATATGGATTGGGATAATGTATTATTTGTACGCTTGATATAATACTTTCCACGTGCTGCAGTTCATCCACAGAATAAAAGGTTACTCGCCAACTCGTACACGTTAAACCGGAAAATAATTTATAAGCTATCTCGATTCGGTACCCTCAAATCTGTTAAGCCGCTACCGCGTATCGAAATACTCAATGTTTTTTGCATTATACAATATCTACATTCAATTTTTACTCTTTTGGAAGTATTTGGAACCATGTGAGTGATGCTCAACAGCTTCCCTTCTCTAAAAATTATTATCAATTTGTTTGGGTATTTTGTATCAACAGGTTCCTTTGTTTAATGATTTGAAGAATACAAAATAAAATTTAAAATTTGACGGACCTATAAACTACAATATATGATATTATTCTATTTATTATATATTTTAAATAAATATTTCAAATCCGATATCTACAGATGTACGTACCTAGTACATCTGCAATTCTGCACGCAAAAGTGAAGGTAGTGTAATGTGAGCATACTATATGGAGAGATTTCTATATAATTTAGTGCGAGATGCAGTCGGTATGCAATTCTCGCATCTATTTGACATGATGCTGATTAAGATCTTGAATTGATTATCTTTTATCATGCGATAATTTTTACTATTCGTTGGAGTGTGATTAATTTACTAGAAGAAAATATTTACATAATTAGAAAATTAAGAAAGTATTACCGACGTTTTATTACTTTACATACAAATATAACAATTATTTAAATATTATAAAATCTGTTTTAGAAGTAATAGATAAAGAGCTGATCTCGAGTGCATCATACTTTTTCAAATTAACGTAGGTATACCGATCCTTTGTATTATGCCTTCAGAAAATCGAGGCTGAAGTAACCAAAGCACCTGTATTTCATTCCCTTTTTTCCTACCCCCTCTCTTCACTTAAACATGGCTTAGTTATGTTCAATATAGGTAGGAAACTGGAAAACCCGAATTCAATTTCGGTAGTCATCAGTTATTCATTTCAGTAAATTTCAATTCAATGAAGATATAAGACCTAAAATTACTTTAGAACATTTATCTTCGCAAAGAAGGTTAATAAATAACGGTTACAATAGGCGATATATCATATCAACTGTTTTCTTTTTCCTTCCGCTTTCTGCACGATACCTTCCGCAAGAGATTCCCGACAGGAAGTAGTACATTTAAACAAATAAATAGTACAAAGGATACATTATTTAAATTGTTAGCTTTAAAAATTACAGGTCATATTATCGTTAAATGATTTTTACCACACACTTTGACTTTTCACATGTGTAATATTAATCACTTTTCGCCAGAATTTCTTTTCTTAACAGTGTATCTTTATTGATTTCGCCTTTCTTTCGCGAAGTTACATTACATTAATTTTTAGCACAAATTAGATATCAAGAAAAATAAAATTTGAAATTATTATTTTTTTGGCTGTATAGATTTCTACATCAGCCTTTTGGGACCATTGGCGCCAAAAGTCAATGCGAAAGCGGCAACTCCTGAAAATTTAGGTAAGTATGTAATATCATGAAATGATTAATTAAAAGTTTTATAAAGATTGTAAAATAGGTAACGTCAGTATTAATTATATTTCCAAACTAGCTTCTTTTTAAAAGTAGCTGTTCTACCTATAGAATATTTATACATCCGTAGGTAGGTATTAGTAATTAAAAGTATTAGAAGTAATCCTTGGTCTTGTTGGTGAGATAAAACATTGTTTTTTAATATTCATGTAATGAATATTATATTACTTTTCAAATTAATAATTATTTAATTGATTAGTTTAGTAATTTTCACATCTTCTGATATTTTACGCGTCAAAGAGTTTATCTTGAAAAAAAAAATTGTAAAAAAAATCTTCAGCTAATAATCAACTTCAAATCGACTATTTTTCCGTTTAAATTAGTTATTTTTCCGTTTCCTAATGCGGCGACAATAAATATAATTATTAAATATAAGTATGTCAATTAGTATCATAGCTAGTATCATACTTATATGTAGATGGAGAATATTCCGATGCAATTCGTCATGTAGGTCGTCTGTATTGTTTGTTGTAGATGTTCGAAAGGTCTTGTGTAACGTGCTCACATAACTGCAGTATGGCGGTAGTTGGACTCTGTTACGTCATAATTTAGTATTTTATAATGGGAAATCTAAATCGGGAAATAAGAGCTTTATTTATCTCTATCTCAATGCTCTATATCGATGCATCGGTCGGTGTAATTGACACACATAAGCGGTTACTTAGAACTATAAACAATATTATTGATATAAATTACTAATATAAATAAACCTTACAATCTTAGTATTTATAATCAGAAATATAAGTGTTAAAATAAAAATCATTTATTTCCTTATAGAGAACTATTCACAAAAAATGTCATGAACACAGACGTTTAGAAGTGTTTGCGTGTACAATACTCTCCTCCATCACCTTCATGGTGCACAGGATTTAAATGAAGTCGAAAAAGACATAATTATGATTTACCCTGGCATAATAATACAAAAGGTAAAATACATCGCGTGAAGCGTCGTATGGAGTATTGATTATAATTAACAATCATGTGACTCGTTTGATTATTATTATACTATCCCCCTCATTAATAATCGAGGTTTATTTAAATTATATTCTTGTATATTTAGCAAGAAATATACATAAAATGATCATGTTATTTTAGAGCTGTAATACCCCTGCTTGCCTTATTCCACTTGCATATGAAAATTTGAGGTACAGTTAGGTATTTCTTAAAAGTGGGACACATCTTTTGTTCGATTTCCCGCAATAAGTATTAACTTGGTATCGACTCTGAATCTCGAAATAAGTATAATAATAAATAAGTTACAGCTTGAAGCAATATGCAGTGAACGGTACCTAAAACATAAATTATATCGAGAACCACATCAGATTTTTGTCGAAGACTGTAATATCCTTATATGTAGGTAGGCATATCGGTTTTTATGAATTACCTATTATGCATGTAAGTTAGGTGCTGTGTGTAAATTTTTTAGTCAATTATTGTAATTGATATTTTAATAATGATTTTTAAATATACATAAAAGTAGGCAATTTTTATTAAAATTAAAATTTATTGTTCCTTTAATATGCTAATTAGTCATTTTAATACAAAAATAATGTTTGTCTTTACTGGCGTCATATGCGTATGGCACATTCCAGTAGAAGTAAATATACATATAATAGATTAATTGCAAATACTTCAATTAAAGCATGTGTGGTATTTATGAAATAGAAATAAAATGTAAAGAAGGTGAGTAAAACGGTGGAAACGGTGCCAAGTTTGCTTGGAGATTTTCCTTGTAAATAGCTATTTTTGATCCTCGACAATTTAAAGCAAATGTAAAGGTGCTAATACTTTAAGTTCATATAAATTCATATTATTGGGTTTAATAGTAAATTACAGTTTATTAATATTATGACTATGACGAGTGAAAATTGTCAGACAGTTACCTATTTCCTTTTTATTATATTTTTTTACATTACAAGGGAAAAAAAAAGTTCTTCAACGTTCTATGAGTTCAACGCCGTAAACAAACATAAGGTCTTCCTTATATGTGTACAACGCGTAGATCCGGAGTACAGTCGACGTCAGACGTGCGTTGCGTCAACGCAGAGCAACACGGCTGTGACACTCGCTACGTTCCATTTGTTGAATTCAATTAGAGCGTAGCGAAGTGAGGTGGCCTTTTCTCAGCTGAGTTGAATTCTTTGTCTATCGCCTTCTTAAATATAAGCGTAGACATGCAGAAGAGAAGATGTAAAGAAAATTTAGAAAATTCCTTCATCTGTTTTTTTAAAGGAAAGTTCATAGAACTTGTACTTTTATAATTTAAAATACGGATATGAAGGCTGTTGGAAACTTATTCTAAGTCGTAATAGTAGTAGTTAAAGAATTTTTAAAAAACTAGTATATATTAATATAATGTAGGTACGTACTACAAAATATAGTCTACATTACTGATATCGTGTAGTAAGTTTACAAAATTTATAATAATGACAACAAAAAATATAAGTATGGGTGTGTTGGTATGTATTAAATTTAGGCGTACAAAATAGTACAAATTAGATCGACTGTCTTGTCTAGTGTTTGCGTCGTTTTGTAGAAAACAATATGCGTCAATAGTCAAGGATAAGGAGTAACAAACTTAAGAAAATGTATTTTTAATCGTTTGTAAGTGAATTTATACTTATCGTTTTGATGATATTATGAGTTGTTAGCAACACACTGCATAAGTAGTATTAACATCTATTTAGAAAACGTCATAGATTGATAGGCGGGCTAAATTAGTAAACATAAAATATTGTCGTGTTAAACATAAACATATTCAATTTATTTAGTTTCAATTTCCATATTGGTAATTATCTAATATTTTAAGAAACACAAAACATCTCGTGTAAAAACTGACAGTACAAGAGATAAACTATACGTTATGCGTAATAATTAACGATACACGCACATCTGCAAAAAACATTCACATGTAGGTTATGCGGCTAGACTTGGCAAATTATAAATGCCCATCAAATAGCCATTAACATTATATTTAACATATCTACTGCTATTCATTTTAAGACTTTAAGATAAATGCAGACTCCAATGTAGTTGAATATTTCTTATACAAGATCAGAAAAAGGCTATTTTTCAGTTTTCTGAAATCTTTAAACACCAATAAAAAGAAACATTGCGTTTATGTTATTGTTGTTTAATTGCAAAACAAACAAGATATCGTGTTGTTTCTACAAAAGTATGTAATTAATATAGATTTGCTGTACATATTTTGATACAAAACTTAACAGGATAAATTGGTCTTTATTGTAAACTAAAAGACTAATTGTAGGTTCGAATTCTGAAATTAAAAGTCCGCATGCCATAAAGTGCGCGGGCGCAGTTTACGTTCGTGCGGCATCGGGTGAACTCGTGCGTACGGTTTACAAGTCCAGTTGCCTAGTGGAGTGTGATGTGATCTGATTAGACCACTTAAATCATTGACGAGGAGTCATCCTCTTGTCCTGTGACCTGGGAATATTCATTCACGTAAAATGGCCAGTACTTTCATTGTTCTACATGATTTGTTAATGGATATTGTATTTCGTTAAGTGTGTTAAACGTAACTGTGATTTAATTATTAGTTATTAAATGATTTAAAAAACATGCAACGAAAATTGAGTATAAATGTTAATTTTAATTGAGAGAATGTCGTTAATCATAATTGACATGATTAGAATCTTAATATAATACCGTACATATTTCAAATTAGAATTAAAAAATTGGTAAAATTTTTATTGAGAACTGTGTACTGTGTAGTAATGTGGCGGATTTAAAAATGGTATTTATTTTTATTTATATATGATATGAATATAAAAATATTAAATATTTACTACATATTTATTCCATATTTACAAGGAAAAATGTATTGCAAATCGATCCCACTTGTATGTTTACAAGCTTATATTCGTCGCACAGGATAAGTTATTTGTATCTGAATAAATACAAATTTCCGTAAAACTGTATTTGCCAATAAATCAATTAATATAATTAAAAAAAAATGGAAATCCAAATATCTGTAAACAAAAGTAAAAATATATTGAACTTGAATTTTGCAAAAAATATTAAAATAAGAATAAATAACAATTAATGCCAAAAAGTGTTAATTTTCGTTTCATTTAATTGAGTAAAAAGTAAATAGGTAACTATTATCACTGCATCGAATAAAGTTCTTCAACGGAAATTCATCTGAAGACAATACACATTGCACATCTATTGTTTACTGTTAATGACAGATATTTCTTTTACTTCTTACAATTAGTCACACGTTACACATAGGTAGATAAAGCTACCTTTATTTGAGATAAACGTGTTTTTTTAAATCAACAATTATATTCATTTACAGACAATTCTTGTTAAACCTACATACAAATACATACTACATACTCGTAGATACGGGCTTAAAAAATAATAACAACTCTTGTACAGGTCGTGTATCCACGTGTTCCGTGAATCATTTTTTTTAATATGTTGGTGAGGCGAAAATTTGAAATCATGCAAAATTTCTTGTTTTGTATTAAATTAGAAAATGTAATTAACGGTTTAACTCCGACAAAAGTGTATTTACGATTGTTAAAGTTATCGTGAAAGATCTTATCGCGCGATTTTAATAACGCCAACTTTAAACTAAGTATAGTATCGTATATTTCGAAAAACAAATGTGACAAAATATTTGTATATTTACGCGACCTTAACCTGATTAACACAGGATCAGATCTAGATAGGGTAAGGGGCTAATAGAGCCACTTGGCATTTACTAAGTCAAGGACTTTAAAACACTTAATTTTTTTTTTTAAATATTATATTTCGACGAATGAAATGTACAATCCAATAAAAACTCATTAAATTTCATTACGTCACTAAAATTTTGCATTCAGGCCAGGAAAATATAGTTTCTTACTTGTAAGAAATAATTAATAGATAGGTACCTATATTATATTTTTTTCCCAGAAAAATATTAACATTTGCGCTAAAATATAACGTCTTAATTTTTTTATCGAATGCGCAGTACGTTATAAATAATTGACAATAATGGTAATATCGTAACAGCGGTTATTTCGACATTTTGAACTGGTTTCTTAGGTGTAATGATCGATAAAGATAATTTAATTTGATATACCAATCTAGCCAGGCAGCTTACGCTGATATTTTTTCCTGATAAAATAATTAAATTGCGTCCGGATTCCATTTTAATGTATAAATGCAAATAAATTTAGAATTAATTTCGCACATCGAAAATGTAACTATATTGAGTCTACATTTATTCGTATTTTCAATTTGTTAATCAAAGACAGATTCTTGATGTAAATTGTTGTTTCAATTATGACCGTGAATAAAACTTAATTACCTCTCATAATCGTAGCTACACAAATTTCATTTACATCACGATAACTGATGATTTAATAGAAGCATATGACGTAAAGGTCATTGTTATCGGAATGGTTTTGGTTAACCTCATTATGATAGTTTATTCAATATTTGTTTTACTGTTTCGGCAAACTAATAATATCAACAATCCATGCTAATATAATAAGTTATTGTAAAATTCATACTAATAATGAAGTAACACAATAGTTTTTTCTCTCTGGTTTTTTCTCTATGTCTGAATTTTACACGGCTAAACAACAGGTGAACTTTTAAACCTTTTTCACGTTGGAAAATCCATTTACGCTTCCCATGCGAGGGCGGGCATGCGAGAATTACGGTCATATCATAAAAAGGCACAAGCGCTGATGCATACTGCCGCGACGCTTTGACGTGTAGCCTGCCGAGTCAGGGTACTCTCGATCTGAGTGTACTCCTAAAATAGCATTTTTAGCTATTATAGAAGTATATTTATTGTAAATGTTTAGGAATTGTAACGTTCAATATTTACGACGACTCATTTTATTTAAAAAAAATAAATAAATTGAATTTAAGAGTAACTCTTAATAACCCGAAAAACTTTTTATTTGTTTAAAAATAAGCTTTATTTGTTTAAATTTATATAAAATCGAAAATATAAATAGAGAATATAGAGGAAATCCAGGATTTTGAACCGATTTTATATAAACAGTGTTGTATAAGTGTTTTTAACATTAACTTATATTACAGGCGCAGCACATAATTTTTTTGATCGTGACGTTCGCGTGGAGCGTGATCAATGCATCTCCTCAAAGAATTCAAAAGACTTTCACGTTAGAAGAGCTGGTGCCTTTGCAGCCCGACTTCTTTCCAGAAAGAGTGGTCGCTCAATGGATTTCAGGTACGATCAATAATGATTATTTTAAGATAAAATAAGGGCTGAATTATATTTTATAACATTATTAGAAATGTTGAAAGCCATAAAAATTATGTTTCGCGGTGTAATCGTTTTGTCTTGCTACACATATTAAAATGAATCAAAATGTTCTTTATCAGAATTTATAGTTAATCTAAATTTTAAAGAATTTATTAGTGAGATTTTTCACAACAATTGACATACATTTCGCTGGGATGTGATAATTAATTCACTCTCACAGAAATAGCACGCCAAAGGATATCGGTTCAAATTCTATATCGTAATTTTAATCGTATCTAATTGTATCTAATCAATAACAATAACCTATTTATTATTTGTTTCAGATTCGGAATACATAATTATGGAGCCTGGTTCAATAAATAAATATAATGCCATTAGTGATACTTACACTACAATTCTGGACGTAGCAGAATTAGTAAGAAGAAATCGATAATTTAACTCAATTTATTAATAAGAATATCGATGTCGTTGTTATATCTATGCGTTTTTCTTTCAGTTTGATTTAAGTCACTATCAAGTGTCATCTTTTTCAAGTGACCAGAAATATTTATTGCTAGAGGCGAACAAGAAAAAGGTACGTTTTTTTGGAAGTAATAAAGTAAATTTAAAACTATCTTGCGTCAATATTAAAGCACTTAACGTTGAAGAGCTAGTTCTTATGCCAGTCTAGTTCCGTCTGAGGTTCCAAAAAATCCATCTCGAATAAATCTCGTAAAAAGTTTTTAATCATTATATCTACTATGTCGTAGTAATTTATTTTATAACATAGAACGATACGATATGGAGGCTTATTTTTCAAGTTTACTACTTTTGCTACTGAGCTGCCAACTATTGGATTAAAAAAAATGGTTTTTTAAGCTAGTTATATCGCTCCTGCATAGTTTTACCCTGCCTTTTTATCGAAGCAACTTTTGACGGAATCATTCCTTTACGGACGGAATCATTACTTTAAATATTACATTCCTATAGCTTTATTGAATTTATAATTAAGATCATGTTCCAAATCTTCTCCTTAGTAAATGAAAAGACCATAATAATATATGGAAAATAGGTATACAGGCTAGTACAGTGCTTGGTTAAAACTCAAACACACTCGTACTCGCACGAGTAATAATATTCAGTACAGAAGACATTTAAGAAAATCAAATACACTAAAGCCTAATTGACGTTATATAAACGTAAGTAATATGCAAAACGTGGACAATGAGAATGAATTAAACATTTTAAAATTCAGTATTTGTATTTGAAATGAGTTGTTTATGTGCATTGTATCTATTTAATTGCCACATATTTCCTTGATTTAATCTACTTTGGTATTACCTTAGTACGAGTACATCAAACTAAATTATCTCTGTTCATAATTTTCGAGGAGGTAGTTAATTTTTTTGCACTTTATTTTAGAGTTTGAAAGCTTCCTTTGAAATATATGTGAAAAAAATAAATAAGTAGTTTTTATTTACTACGTAAAATAAGTTTTAAACATTCTATGTATTGTGTAAATTTAATACTAATTTTTAATGAACGTTATACTAGGTACATATTTTTTACATATGTATAATTTGGACTTTTAACATAAAATGTGTTATCAGTGAAAATGGCAGAGTTTCCAAATTAGCTACACCTATATGTAATTTTAACTTAATAAATGAAACATACTCTATCGTATGCCAAAACATAAAAAAAAAACACAGATTTAATCGACAGCCTTGGAAATAAAAGAGCAGATCTCTTTCAGGCAACCGGATTTTTTTAAAAGTTAATCAAAGTAATAATGTACACTCTCGTTGTATTTTTAGGTATTACATTTAGCAAACAAGCAATTTGTAAGCAATGTTTGTTTTTGATAACATTTTCCTGGTTCGTCGTACGTATCAGGCGCGGATTTTGTTTTCATTGACAACTTCCTTGTGCTTTTACACAGGATTTGGCTCCAGTAGGCTTCACCTTGCAACCAGATTATGCTTATCTACAGATATCATTCCTTCATTCAGTGGCTGGATCGGTGCCAACATATTTTATCTGTTTTTCGATTGAAAATCGTACCTATTACTTAAAAAAAATAATGCGTTTATTTTAACACTCCTCTTATTATTATTATTGATGCTGCATTTTCTATGAGACTATTTGCTAAAATGACGTATGTTGTTAAAATAATTTGTCGCTTCAAAAATTTAGTTTGTTTTGCATCACTGAGTCCATAGTCTATTGACCTTTTCTGCTTACGTAAATGAGAAAGCATACAATACTAAACACAAATATAAATACATGTTCAAAAATGGCTACAATATACCAAGTCATCTTGACTCAGTTATTCAATGTCCTTGCAACTAAAATTGTTATTTTAAATTAGCCACGTACAAACGAAGGTTTTTGTGTCGTAAGAACGTGAGTATTTTGTTTGTAATTCTAAATCAATTGTAATGGTAATAGCCTAAAATAGCATTGATACCTACCACTGCTGAGCAAAAACCTCCTCTCCTATTTAGGAGAAGAATGGGAGAGTTAATCCGCCTCACTGCTCTAATGCGTTTATCGGATACACGTTACAATTTCTCACGACATGAAAATTTTCTGATGTTTCATTTCAACACCAAAAAGTCTTAGATGATTTTAAAAAGCATCACTCGAAACCTTAATAGGGGTTTTAGCCCGCGATCTTATATTTTAATATATTAATATTAATGCCATTTGCAGGTGTATCGATACTCAAGCGTGGCAGACTTTTCGGTGTATAATCTTAAAAATAAGTGAGTATATCAATAAAAACTCATATAATCAAAGAAATTGAAAAATAATTTAAGTTTTTAAAAATCAATACTAGCACACATACAATGACTTTATGTATATCTCTATTAACCACATATATATACACGTAAAACTATTATTTTTATTACCCTATTTCGGCAATAAAAATACAATAAGTATATACGCAAAAAGCACACGAAATAGCCTTAAAGTAACAATTATATCGTTTCGCAACAGATCAATCGCTCGCATAGGCAATGGCTCACTGCAAGCTGTGGTGTGGGGCAACGATGATGCACTGGCGTACGTTCAGAATAACAATGTGTATTATGTGCCTGATGTCGCAAAGCCTGACGAATTCACAGCACTCACTGTTGATGGCGTTTTGGGCAATATCTACCATGGAGTCACGGATTGGATTTATGAAGGTGAGAATATAAATTACTGCCAACACGCAACATGTTGTTTGAATCTTGAGATTTGTTTGATTACACCATTACAATCAGTAATAAACATTCACATACGTTTACTCTTGATATAATCCAATAAGAAAAAAATATGTTTTTATGTTTAAAATTGAAAAGTCTGTATCAAATTATTTATCCTTTTCCTTGTACCAATTACAGAGGAAGTGTTTAATGCCGCGGAAGCAATGTGGTTCTCGCCTAACGGAACCTACTTGGCCGTGGCTTCTTTCAACGACACTCAAGTGGAATCGGCGGTCTACCCTTACTACGGGGAGCCCTCCGAATTCGACAACCAATATCCGTTGATGATTCATTTCAAATATCCCAAGGTTGGTTTAATAATACTAATTAATCTCTTTTTGTGTCTTTTATTGTTTGATATAAAAACGTTTTTTAACTGTCAGGCAGGTCGCACTAATCCCGCCGTTCAACTACGAGTGTTTAAAGTGAAGGAATCAAATAGTGACCCAATGATCATAGAGGCACCAGTCGAAATTATTGGATCAGACCATATTTTAGGCAGAGTTAACTGGGCAACAGATAACAATGTAATCGTGCTGTGGCTAAATAGGCGACAGAATGTCAGCGTTTTAGTTAACTGTGATTTGAAGCAAGATAATTGCTCAATTATAAAGCACGATACCGAACCTAACGGCTGGATTGATATCCGTGAACCTTTCTTCGATGTGACTGGAACGAAAATGTTGGAAATTCAACCGTTAGCTTTTGGGGACAAGAGGTATATGCACGTGGGCCGTTTTGATTTCACAACAATGAAGACTGAGGATTTGAGCCCAGGAAATTCAACGGTTACCGAGATCTTGGGATGGAACCAAGATACGGATACTGTATATTATATTTTATCACCGGCAGCAGAACCTTGGAAGAGACAGTTGTGGGCAACTGTTAATGGAAGTGCAAAATGTATTACTTGTGATCTAGCGAATTGTAACGATGCCGATGGAATGTTCTCCTCTGGTGGCAATTACGCTATCATTTCTTGTAGCGCAATGAATGTACCAGCTACAACATATTCTTATATAAGTCAGGTATGTAATAAATATAAATCAAAATGGCAGATAAAAAAATGGGAAAAGGATCTGAGAAAAAAAATATTTATCCCACACCAGCGTCGAAAGTTCGACATTTTTTACCTATTTTGCGGGAGCAAAATAGCACTTTTTTGCCTCGATAAGTTGCAGGGCAAAAACAAGACTGTCAGGTAAAAATGACGTAAGCGGGAGAAAAGTGTGTTATTATTGCCCTGTATGCGATGTCAGAATATTTACAACTACCTTCATGTTTAACATTTTTGTAATCTATTTATATTAACTTAAAATTTAATTTTGTCTTAAAGTTCATTGAGAAAAAGATGTAATAAATTGTGCGTGTCACCATGCATTTAAAAGGAGTGAAATTAATGATTTATCAAATAAATCAATAAGATTTAAAGTTTATTTTGTTTGGTAAATATTTCTTAGAGGACTTAGTGTTTTGCTTCAATTAAAGTTTATTTTTATTCATTATTCTAATATTAGGACTTTTTTGCAAAAATCAGATTTGTGATGAGTGATAGCGGAATCTTGGATTTGGTAACGTGAAATTATACTAACTACTGTAGGTATGGTAACTTCTTTGGATGTGACCACAACAACTGGTAAGCCAATACATTTTTTACCAAAATATTTTCACTATTTTGAAAGGTTATTGATATTCTTTGAATAATTTTTAAAAGTTGTAGAAGTATTATTTCATAAGTGACGTGACGGAATCGCACAAATATTGTATTTTTTTCCCTCTGATGGTGAATCATTTGAATTATATATTATCATAGCCAATCAAATTTTAATCCTTTTTCAAATAGATAGGTACTGGTAATACGGGTATATGCAATTTAATTTCACAGATCATTTTAATAAATTTCATTACAATAATATTATAATTATTTATCTTGTTGTTAATGTTGTGCAAAGTAAAATTGAATTAATAATGTATCATTCATGTTTTATCTATAATATTTTTCTAATAATATTTTTAAACACATATTTTGCATTAAAAGTTTTTGAATTGTTATTTAAATAGGGTGATTGGTACTTCAGTTTTGATAGACCGCCATTTTTCATAATAAAAAAATCTATTTAATTTCCCGAACTTTCGACACAGGTGTGGGATAAATTCGTATATTAACCTCAGGCACAAACAGGACATCTCTGCCCGGGTGCTTGTCACCTATATAACTATACGCCCGGGCAGAAATGTCCTGTTTTCTTCCCTTGGTTAATAATATACTATTATTTCAAATTAATAAAACAATTTAGGTTTAATTAATAGTTTTATTTTCACATAACCAATTTTCAGACGAAGACAAATAAGAAACTCTAAACAATATATTTACAACATAAAACATTCAACTAAAATAATAGACTACGCGATATCTTTAGACAACTCGGAAAAAAATGTTATAAACTAAGGCATAAATAGGTATTTAATTTTGTTTTTCAGTTAAGGGGTCGTTCAAGTATTACGTAACGGAATTTTTGAAGATTTAGACCCCCCCCCTCCCCCACAAGTAACGCACCGTAACGTTGTTCCGTAAGCGTTACGTAACACTTGAATGAACCCTAATAATAAACAAATGTAAATACATATAATATAGTAGTTTCATAATTCGGTTCACTTATAAATGTTTGGAAATACCAAACTGTATGTACCTATACAGTTATAGTTAATAACAATAGATCGTCATATGTTTTGAATCGATTGCTTAATTTATTTTTATATACTTTAACCCCACAGCGCCTTGTAAGAAATCACTATTATAATAATTCTTACGTAGGTCTCTAAGATTTGGAGACCAATAAAATTCAATAAACGACCCAGCCTTCTAGAGGCCCGTCAATAAAAACAAATTACTCGTTCGTTTTTGTTGACACGCCTCCCGATGACGTCCTTCAAGGCAATTTGTTCTAATAATTCGTCTCCGACACTATCACTGAGCAAATCATTTTTGATTGTTTCGAGATTCTCATGCGCTAAAAAGTAGACAGGCTTTGCTTATAATATTATAATATTATAAAGTATAATAGGGTACATTGAGTAACGTAGTACGGTCTCTATTTATCGGTATAGTAGGTTCATACCTACGTTCGTATATACGGCTAACGAATAGGCCGGCTCGACGGCCCACGGCCTCACAGAAAACCGGCGTAAAATGACTCCTGCGTCGTGTTTCACCGCGTGAGTGAGGGTACCGGAGGCCCAATTCCCCACCCCTTCCCCATTAATTCCTATTCCATTCTCCC
>DVVJ01000161.1:0-18626 GCA_018234505.1 Junonia neildi neildi
AAGATTTTATTGTACGACTTTCTCGGCGGTATTCATATGTATACTCATGCCGAATTCCAGCTTTCTAGTATTAAGGATCTCGGAGCAAAGCCGCGGACAGACAGACAGACAGACAGACAGACAGACAGACGGAAATGGCGAAACTATAATGGTTCCGTTTTGACTATGGAACCCTAAAAACGATCTTCGTGCGGAAAAGATAAATCTTATTTCTTAATAGGATCTTAAGCGGTAATCAAAAACAAAAACATCATTCTGTGTATAAATTTCTTCAAAAATCAAAGGTGCAATTTCAATTGCCCTTCCGACCGCGAAACTTTGGGCGTTGACCAAAATCGCCCGAAACCTCTGCTGACTCGTCATCGTCGTCTGCCAATTGCAGTCCATTGGTAGACCTCCCCAAGTTAGCGCCAAACATCCCGGTCCTCCGTAACCGTCATTCAGCCCCCTCCGGCAACCTTGCGTGTCGTCAGTCCAGCGGGCCTGAGGGCGTCCTACACTACGATTGCCAAGACGTTTCCACTTCAGGACTCGTCTGCTCCAACGGCCATCGGTCCTGCGACAGACGTCGCCGGCTGGGCATGTCACTTCAGCTTGCTGATTATGCGAGCTACGTCGGTTAGCGTGGTTCTCTCACGGATAACCTCATTCTTGATTTTAAATTTGGGAGAGACTCCGAGCATAGCCCGCTCTATAGCTCGATGAGCGACTTTAAATCTGTGGACCAGCCCCACTATCAGTGTCCACGTCTCGGCAGCGTGCTGACTACTCTGAGCTAGTAAGCGGACAAACAAGTGTACAGACAGATAGATGGATATAGTGAAAGTATTAGAGATCCTATCTTACTTCTCCTAAACAATACTATTTAACAATATTTACTAAGAATACGTTGCGCCTGACAGAAAAGAGTTTTAAATTCCTCGGAAATAAAAATTGCTATTATAATATAGAAGGAGCCAAAATAAATATGAATACCAAAAATTAATAATAATAAGCATTTTTAAATATCTATGTCTATTACATTATTATCAAAGACTTAATGTTATTAAGTGATTATCTAATATTTTTTATTCTTTTTCAGATGCTTTACCAGAATTGATAAAAACAAAATGCGGTCCGTGCAATTCAAAACAAAAGCAGAAGTATGACCACATCTCTAAAATACTTTTTGAAAAATACCCGGAAAACTTTAACGCTTTGGCATTAAAATATTCGGGGTCAGCGCATTAAACGAAGACAAATAGCTCTACATTTCATTTGTAGTTACATTTTATTTGTAGTCGTTCGATTATAAATATTGTTTCTTATTGTTAATTATAAGATTGGGTGACAATCGTGTTCGTTAATATTGTCTTCAATAAAAAGTAATAAATATAGAATTTGGTCTGTCAAAATATTTCTATTTCATGTGTGTAAATAAAAAATTGTAATTATTTTATTTTTCATTATTATTTTTACATGTTATATTATAACACGTGAATTATTTTTAAAGTTCTTTGTAGATGAATGGGTGTTTTAAAGGTGTTTATGGATATTAATTTACTTAGAATTATTATTTTATAACCAGATATGCTACATTGTTTTGCTGTTATTACAAAAAAGAAATTCATTATAATGACTAAATAAAAACAAATATCAATATATTATATAGACTTATAGAGGTATAAAGATCAGCTGGGCCTCGAAGTTTCACTCGCGTTTCTGATTACTTTGTCACTCCTATGATGACAAATAATTATTTATCATCATAGATTATAATCTATATCCTTCCCCAAAATACTTGCTATCTAACGCAAAAGATTTATTTCAAATCATTACTTTTTGTATTACACCATACAACCTCACAAAACACTAGTTTTATTTCTTACTTATAATACATACACCACTCATACATTGTATTTAGTTAATCGATATAAGTGTGACTATAATAATTAAATTATAAATTAAAATATTCTAAAAAAAATGATATCTAGCATAAATCTCGTTTTTCTTGGAATATTGCTTACGTTTTATAACTTCCACAATGTTAACACAAATCACATAAGTTGAATTTCAAGAAATCTACCATTAACATATATTCTTAGAACAGATACGACAATCTTGTCTTTGACTTAAAAGGAGAAGCATAAACAAGTATGACTTTGTCTCAGCAAATGTTATTCCTTATAATCTCTGTAACATTTTCTAAACCTTATGTAAAAATCACATGTCAGTATGGTTATGATCACACTTTGGTAGTTATGAGAGTTTAGGTGGTTTTTTTTCTCATTATTATAAAATAACCATATCCCTCACTAATCTCTCAAGAAAGGATATAATATAATAAATTTAGGTAAAGTATTATAATTCGTTTTTTTTTTTTACAAAGATACGACAGACATTGATGGAACAAAATAATCAGACGTTTACAAATCGCCGCAATAAACAGTGCCGGTGTTAGGGTCACTGACACCCCGGGCAAAAATTCTGTGGCGCCCTCTTAACCTTCCGTTCCCTATCTTAAAATTGCCAATTTAGCTAAAAAAGTCGTCACCTTCCGTTGCCTATCTTCAAACTGACAATTTAGCCAAACCTTAACCAACAATTCAATACATATAAGTATTGCCGCCCCTAGGCTAACCTTCGGCGCCCCCAAAAGTTCGGCACCCCGAGCGTTCGTCCTATATGCCCCCGTCTTCCTAAAGCCGGTATTGGCAATAAAGGTAGTTGTTTTAGACATAAATATAAACATACAAAATTAGTTCTATTACTTTGTTATACCTATTACTACAGATTTAATCGTATAATTTGTTATTACAATTAAAAAAGGAAAAAAAAAACTAAATATTAGACAACAGATAACCAAGGGTATGTCTAAGTAGAGTACATCCACTTTCTTTTTCGAGGAACTCCACGCAAGAAAGCCGTGGTTAAACATTAATTTATATGATTACGTAACACAGCCTGTACATATCCCACAGCTGGGCATAGGCCTCCTCTCCCATTAGGGAGAAGCTTATGGAGCTTAATCCACCACGCTACACCACTGCGGATTGGTGGATATACATGTGTCAAAATTTCTTCCGGCACATGCAGGTTTCCGCACGATGTTTTCCTTCACCGCCGAGCTCGAGATGAATTTTAAACACTTTAGCACTTGAAAATCCAGCGGTGCTAGCCAGGGTTTGAACCCGTGGCCTTTGGTTAAGATCCACGTGTTCGCACGACTAGGCCATCTCGGCTAGCATATATGATTACGAAATATAAAAAAATATCAAAGTATAAAACTGTATGAATATCGACGAAGTCTACGGCGTGCGTCGTTCAAAACCATTGCACAATACCACAGTCCAAGTACGACTGAGGTAAAAAGAATAAATAATAACCGGTACATGTCCCACTCCTGGGCTAAGGCTTCTTCTCTTTATTAAGGAAAATGTTAAGAGCTCAATCCACCACGCTGTTACACTGCGGGTTGATGGATGAACATGTGCAAGAATTCCTGCCAGTAAATTCAGAGATACCAGCAGTGCTAGTCAGATTTTGAACCACTGACATCGTGCCATTAATGTTTATGGCGTACCTAACTCCAGATTGCTTAAATAGTCCACAGATTTTTTTTTATATCATAATATATATATCTTGTATGACAAGTCGCAGAAACCACTTTTACTCATGTGTTCTCAAAATGGGATAAAGTAACGGCAACTCTTTCTAGCTATGAATCATCACTGACTTACTTAATAATATGCACGTCGTAAGTAATGTAAAGAAAAAAAAATCAATACAAAATTTAGACAATAGATTCTATATTAATAGACACTTTGTTAAAGCTAAAGGCTTTATCTGTATTTGTTTGAACGCATTAATATCATACAACAAATTAAGGTCTTTTCCTTTAAATGACCTACACTTGATTAAAGATCACTGGCTTCATAACATACCTACGACTACTTTAATAAATCACTTATATCATTAAGCAGGTCAGAGGCATAATCATGCTGAACTATCTGTATCGATATCGACTTTATATTTGTTGTAGCTGTCAAAAGGACAGCTTTCTTGATTAAAAGTAAAAAAAATGAGCAACAGATCAATGATACCGAAATCGTGATAGTTGCAACGAAATTAGGCTCTTGAGGTAATTACGTAAAAAAAAACGTTAAGCTCTAAAAAAACGCCATAGCAATGGTTTTGCAAAATTATCGCACTCGCGTTCACAGAACACCGACGATACAGCGAGAGACCTTAATTGGATTTTTTGTTCTTTAAGTTACGAAAAACTATATACCTAAAAATAGAAAATTTGTTAAAAAAACATAAGAGCACCAATACCATTAAATTAAATTAAAACAATAACACCTTCTCAATATGGAACATATTATCATACGTTTATAAGAATGTCGTATTTTGCATACTTTTAACAGTTTACTATTCTTCAAACCTCTTTAAGAAAGAAATAAAAAAAATACACCCAAAACATTATGATGTTGAGCCTTCTTTGGGGGTATTGACATTGAAAACCAGTTTAGATTTGGGCACTGTATTAACAGTACTCGAATTGTATCGAAAAAAAGTTACTAATGTATGCTTGTATACAAATATAAAGTAGGCTATATCCATCAATCATCAATCAACACTAATTTACGAAGTTCGATCGTTTGTTTGTTTCAACGCGATATTTTTTGCTTTGGATAGCTTTGTGTATTAAAGAAGACAGGCTATAAAACATTATGCCGTTTTATTACTTACCTTCTTTTTGGGAGCAATAGTTAATTGTAAATCAATTGAGCATGTAGCGGTTCCTAATATAACGAATCTAAAACAGCGTGAAATCTCTAATGATAAATACAAATCATTTAATGACTCTCATACGCCACTTAACTAATAAAGCTTACAAAAAAACTAGGCACATTACGAACAAAGTCAGAAGCAATAAAAATAACATCGCTTTTTGTAGCTACAGTAAAATCGCCCGCTCTTCCGTTCATTACTTTCTTCGATCCGGGCATGGTATATTTTGTATGCGTTCCGTTACATCGACCTCTTCCTCGGCCTGGGACTGGTTTGGAGAAATGCTGGCACCCCACTCGTCACGATTCACACCGACAGTGGCCGTCGTAAACGAAGGACTTACCAACTTTCTTACTTTCAACCAAACGTGAGTACTGCATTTGATCTGACCATTTTTACTTAGAAAGTATTTTCGCTAAAACGAAAGCGTAAACTGTGGCAACTAGGTCAATATTGTCATGTTTGTTGTATTTTAAATGTTTCTAAAACTGTGTTATTATCACATACTTTACTGTGAATTATATTGTTATAATACTTTTGTGTTATTATGATGTTATTTCAAGATTTTTATGCGTCTCGTTAAGTTTTTTTTTTATACACTGGTATGTACTTAACTACATTGATTGTTTCTAGTTTATCTAATTGTCCTTTTTTATGTTAAAACTATTAAAAATTGTTCTCAGTTTTATGTATCAAGTATAGTTAGAATTTAAAACGTATTAGGTATTTTTTAAATGCATTTAAATTAGAATAATAGTACTTATATCTAAAATCATAAAATAAGTAGGTAATAGTTTCTAAATTAAAACGCAATGGACTTAAATATTTTTTTTTGTTGTACCAGGAGACCATGAGGCAGTGGGTGCTATGCTTATGTGCGCTAACGGTGGTGGCCTCCTGCACAGCCCAACAATATCAGCAGTTCGTCAACCGATATGACAACTTTAATGCCGACTCCATCATACAGAATGAGAGAATCTTACTCGCTTATTACAAGTGCGTCATGGAAAAAGGTCCTTGCACGAAGGATGGCAAGAACTTCAAACGTGAGTATAAATAAACTTTATTTATGTCACGACTTACGGAAATGTTTCATGTCGGACTTTGCATTTAAAAAACATAATATGATTCTTTGAAAATATTATGTGATTAAGAAAAATAAACATAAATTTTCTTTGTTTCACTCCTTCCTAAAATAATTTTATTCGATTTGAAATGAATAATGAAATTAATATGGACATTTTTTTTCGTTAATTTTCATGCCTAAAAATACGACTACAATAATTTTAAATATGATATTTTAGTGATAATTTTATTAACTGTTTTCAGGTGTATTGCCAGAAACATTGACAACAGCTTGCGCGCGCTGTTCTGTAAAACAAAAGGCTGTAGTTCGGAAGTTACTCCTCGGGATTAGAGCGAAGAGCGAGCCCAGATTTCTAGAGCTTCTAGATAAATACGACCCAACGCAAGCTAATCGGGAGGCACTCTATAGTTTTTTAGTCACAGGAAATTAGAATAAATTAATAGTCATAAGTATTAGAAATAATTTAAATATCTAAAAGTGAAATGGAGATGATAAATATGTATAAGCATAGCACGAAGACGTCATAGATACTTTTATTCTGGTCAAAAATTGCATTGTTTTTAAACCTTAAGCGTAAAATTTAAGCTGCCATGTTAAAAAATATGTATCGATTTAATTCTCATTAAATGCATGTCTGTCTTTTGTTTGAAATAAATATTTAAGCAGAACAATTATTATATTCCTAGAGCTTGAGGATAATTGATAAATACATGTAAGTTTGAATACATAATTGTACTGTTATAATGTTGTCATGATCGCAAGGACATATTGGCTGGACCAATAATAATTAACTCATGTATGCATTCTGCTTGCCTTACCGAGAATTATTGTAAATAACAGTATATATAAATGTAGGATCGATCTAGTTCTAATCATATTGTTTGTATCGCACGCATAAGAAACACTGGTACCTTTGCAAATATGAAGGCTATAATTTTGCTCTTGTGCCTTACCGCTCTCGTCTTTGCTGAAGAGGTTTATGACACTTCTAATGATGAAATAAACCTCGATGAAGTACTAGGAAACGATAGACTTATAGCTTCATATTCTAAGTGCCTAATTAACCAAGGACCGTGCACCCCTGAAATCAAAAAACTTAAAGGTAAGAAATGTATACTTGATTAATAAATTATAAATATAACATGTTTGTTAAGTCCATAATTATATAATAAACAACACTAATGTATTTTTATTACTTTAACTTAAAATATAAATAGCCTAATCTGTTTTCTTTTTCATTTCATATTCAATCAAAGAACGACGAAATGTTTCAAGGCAAACCCATTTTTGAGAGTGATGTTTCTCAGCTATTTCCCATATTTCATTAAATTTTTGATCATGAAATTGTTCTCCGGCATTTTCAAACAATTTTTTGATAGTAGCGGGATCCCTTTTAGCATATATATCACGATGACTAATTCCTAATAATGTAAAAATACTAGGGTTTAAGCAAGCCCTCATATCTGTTTCTTCTGGGAAGTATGACCTATCCGCCTTACAAAGGCCGTTAGGAGTCAAAGGATAATCTTTCTCTAGGTATCTTCCTGATGGAATACCAGCTCTATGGTAGTCGTCTAAAGTTTGTTTATTATTTGTCATTTCACCGTAAGTAGTTTCGAAATCAATTAATCTTTCCGATCCACCATCTATTTTAGGAAGTTCAGGAGAAGGTTCCCTGTAGTTAATTACTCGAATAAATACTCTATATTCAATGTGAGATCCATCAAATGCCTTCCAAAGTTGCAAAAGTGGTTCAATTAAGGATGGATTAAATCTTATGTATCTCATATTACATTGTTTGTAAATGACCTCCTTCTCTAGCCACCCACTTTTGCCATCATCTAAATATTTTAAATTCAGATAAAATGTTTTAAAAAATGGGCCATTGAAACGCTTAGCCAAACTGTTCCGTAATGTATTTAAATGCTCGAGACCTTTATTTAATAACTCTTTATGTGAGTTTTTTTCACAAATTCTTAAATATTCAGGGAGATTATCATCAAACGTTTTAACTTGTCCAAAAGAAAATGCTTTAGGTACGTTTTGTATATTATTATTGGGAGTTAAAGCTTCTGCAAGTTTAGAAATTGTACGATCCTGAAAATTAGCTTGATTTTTGCTAATCGGTACTTTTGAAGCTGTTCCTAACAATATATTATTGTTAGTCAGACAGTGTTTAACTAATTTCCCCGACGAATCAGAACCAGATTTCTTCCCGAATACAGCATTAGAATTGAAATGATGGTAGTTATGGTTAGTTTGATAACCAGGCTCTTTAGCTTCTGGTGTTTTATCTGGCAATGCATTGACTGGCATAATAACTTCATATAAGTTTTTCGAAACCTCATTCTTTTTACCAGCTGTTGTCTCATATATTTTAAAACCTTGTGGAAGTGAAGGTACGGGATCTGGTACTTTACCAATCTCTTTTTTCCAATAGGAATTAAAAGCTGTTTCCTTAAAATCGTCTACTAACGTTTGAAATTTTGTTTTAACTGGAGGATTAATAAGTTCTGATCCTTCACTAAAAATACCAGCATTTCGCATATCTCGTATTTTATTTCTTCTTGGTGGTAACCTATGTATAGGTTTAGGTAATGGTTTTATAGCATCTCCTATAAGTGCTTCAACTGTATCTTGTAAGCTATAACTATTTAAATTATCTTTCACACTTAGGTCTGGTTGCGCAGTTGGTAAGCCTGCTGCACAAATTTTAGTATCTCGTTCAATAAACATTCCTAAATTACCTTTGCCGCCACCTTTTTTTCTTGTTAACATGATCGTTACTTTCTTATACTTAAAATATGTACGGTAAATCGATAATATCGTTAATTTTACTTGTCTGTCTATTTGACTTTATTTTTGTTATAATAAAAATGACTGCAATGACAGCTGTCATGTAGAAATGAGGTTGTGTTGCAATGCATACATTCGACCTCAACTTTAATTAATACGAGCACTTAACGTTCGTACAACAGTTTGAATACTAGAATATTGGCGTAAAAAATATTAGAAGTTATATACGTTGAATGTACAGACACTTTTTAAATGTCCTAATAATTATTGTAAAAATATGAAACACTTATATGTTTCGCAAAATAAAAGTGTTAAAATTTCATTTAATATATACTTTATTTTTGCATTATAAAATAAATAATTTATTGAAAATTCAATAAAATATAGCGTTATAAAATATATATTTATTATGACTTTCTTTTCTCAGATGTATTGCCAGAAGCTTTGGAAACACGTTGTGCTAAGTGTTCGGAAAAGCAAAAGCAAAAGGGAAAACAGTTGGTCAAGGAGATTAAGAACAAGCACCCAGAAATCTGGAAAGATCTTGTAGCTTTTTATGATCCTCAAGGAAAATATCAAGAAGCTTTCGAAGATTTTCTTAAACCTTAAAATGTAATAATGATCAAATGAATGAAGAAAATTATTACGGTGCCTCATTTTCGCATACAAGATTTTGTCTAAAAAACATTTTTATAACTATGTTTTTTTCCTAAACAGTTACAAAAATAAATATCATTCATTCTTCAATCTTGTTTTTATTTGTGATTTTATTTGTGAATATTATTATTAGAATAATTTTCTAAGGCTCGTCGGAATGTTTCATAACATACCCATCCTTTTGAATGATAAGTTTTAGCGTTTTCCCAGATTGTATTAAATTTTTCTTCGCTTAAAGATTCACCGGCGGCTTCAAAAACTTTTTTGATTTCGTGTGCATCACGTTTCGCATACATATCTCTATGGTTAACGTGAAACAATGTCAAAATACTTGGACATAGACACGCTTTCATATCTGATTCGTGAGGCAAGCATGAACGGTCAGCTCTACAGCAATTTTCTGGCGTGATAGGAAAGTCCAAATCAAAATATCGGCCTGATGGTATACCTGCCATTCGTTTAGTGTCTTTTATTTGTCCAGGCTTAACCATATCCGTATAGGTAGTGCGAAAATCAAGACAGTTTGCTGGTAAATCCGACATTTTAGGAAGATCTGGCAAAGGCTCTCTATAGTTAATTATATGAACAAATGTTTTATATTTAATTCTAAAGTCGTCAAACGCTTCCCACAAAAATAGTAAAGGTTCAATTAAAGATGTGTCAAATCTTATCAATTTAGATGAACATGTCTGATATACAATATTTTTCGCAAGCCAATCACATTTTTCATTATCAAAATATTTGAGATTTAAATAAAGAGCCCGAAAAAAATTAGGAGGAAATCGCTTCGATAAATATTTCCGAAGAGAATTGAGATGTCCTAAGCATTTTCTGTAAAAATCTTGATCCGGTTGTCGTTCACAAAATGTTAAGCATTCTACAATATTGTCCGGAGGTTTTAATTTTCCAAAAGTATGACCATTGGGTAAATTCTTAATGTTTTCATTAGGAGCTAAAACTGTACCGATTCTTGGCTGTGATATGTCTTTAAAATTGGATTGTAATGTATTTACAATAGTTTTTCCACTGTTTCCAAGTAAGATTCTATCATCAGTAACGCAGCACTTTGCGTATGTACCACGTTTATCAACAAATGTTCTATGACCGAATGTCAAATCTGGATTATACGGTGGAGTGCAATAATTACGCGTTGTTTGAACACCAGATTCTTTTGATTTATTAATATTGTCACATTGTACAGGATCTTTAGGTAAAACGATATCATACAAACGACCGTGAAATTCGGTTTTTTTACCAAACGTTGTTCTCAATGTGTCAAACCCTTCTGGTAACATTGGTACAGGATCACTAGTTTTTCCAAGTGGCTTTTTCCAATACGAGGTATATGGAGTATCTTTTAAATCATCTACTAGTGTTTGAAATTTTGTTTTAATCGGAGGGTTTATCAGTTCTGCAACTTGTCCAAATGGTCCAGCGAAACGTTTGTCAAGTGGCAAAGGATGTCGAAGTGGGGGTAATGGTCGTGGTTTTTCAGGGGGAATAATAGAATCACTTATAAGAGCGTCGACCTCATCTTTTAATAAATAGTGTTGTAAACAATCAGCAACGAAGTCATCTGGCTGAGCTGTTGGTAATCCTGCAGCACAAACCTTACGATCCCTTTCTATAAACATACCTTGATTACCCTTACCCCCAGAAGTAGATTTTTGACAATCTACTGGCATAATGTCTCTATAAAATAAAATTATACAAAAATAATACAATATAACAAACAAACAAAGTAAAGTCTTGTGAAAACGATTACATTTGACATTTTTGATACTTGTAATAACAGAAACTGTCAGTTGTTGTTTGTCTGGTAACTAAAAAGGTCGGCACAAAGAATACAATATTATAAACAGTTTGGTCAGTATTTTATTTTCAAATACAAAACGTTCTTAAATAAATCAACATATTTAATTCTGAAGTAGGTTTCAGACGGCGCAGACTGTTGCTCGGACAAAAGTATGTATGATTAAAAACTCCCACACGATACAGGCATGTTAGTTGTTCTCTAAACCTCGTGGAATGCGAATAACTGCAATGACCGACGTTTAATCTTACGATTTTTTAGGAAAAACGCGTATCTACCAAGTGTAGCAAATGGTAAAAAATAGTTATTAAAAAACAAATGTATTGTCGTGCAACTTTGTTTAAGGAATTAGCAATTTTATCGTAATCACATAATATTACCGTATTATTATTTTTGTTAATTTTAAGATACATAATTTTAAGATCTAAGATGTTAATACATTTTAAACATACTAACTTAAAGATTATATTAGGTATATTAGACCAGTGGCGGATTCAACACAAGTGGCGCCCTAGGTCCTGATTCATATAGTGCCCCTAGCTTAGCCATCCTCTATGTCTCGTATACAAATTGAGCTAAAAAAAAAAATAAAAAAAGTTAGACACCTTCTGTTCCCTAATTAAATATTCTATTTTCGCTTAAAAAAAACTCCGCCTCGTCCGCCTCAGTTGCAACTTTTCTGTCTCCGGAAAGCTAATTTTGGCGCCCCAAAAAATGTGGCGCCCAGGCCCGGGCCTCACGGGCCTATGTGTAAATACGCCACTGTATTGGACGAAGTAAAAAAAAAGTACAATTTACTTACAAAGATATGGAATACAAATTGAAATTGTTCAAGAGGAACTGATTAAAAAATAAGTCAAATATTCAAATTTATTTACTTGGAGAACCTACGTACGAGTACGTCACCTTTCGATGTAAAAAGCAATTTTGAAAGAGATTGATCCGATTTTTATGAAAATTTTAGGAAAATCATGAAAATTATATATTCTATTAGGTATATCGATTTGAAATAACAAAAATTAAAATTAGAAAAGTAAAATATTTTTTTAATAAAATTAAAATACAAGTAAAATTTAAAAAAAAAAGTTAAAAAGAAAAAAAATCGTATCTCGAGACAAATACGTCGAAAACATGCATTTTTAGGGTTCCGTAGTCAAAACGGAACCCTTATAGTTTTGCCATGTCCGTCTGTCTGTCTGTCTGTCTGCGGCTTTGCTCCGAGGTCCTTAATACTAGAAAGCTAAAATTCGGCATGAGTATACATATAAATTACGCCGAGAAAGTCGTACAAAAATCTTGAAAAATAATTTTTGTTGGGGTGTCTGTGGAGTGGAGTGTCCATATGTAAAGTGAAACCAAAAAAATTTTTTCTCATTTTTCCCATGGTGTGGGGTGTCGTTGGATAGGTCGTTTAAAAATATTATATAAGTGTGTGAAATCCATTTTTCCGAACGAGGAACAGTTTCAGAAATATTAAGTCCCCCCTTACCCTCGGACTCGTACCGAGTACCTTCAAAATGTCAAATTTGCATAGTTAAAGTTTATATGGACGAGGATTCGAAAAGATATTAAAATAAATTGAAATATACATAAATCACACTTGGACCATCACACATCGATAGCAAGAAAACGAATGCAATAAATAAAAAGTTTTCGTGGTCGATCACATGGAAGATGCTGCTAGTTTTTTACTTAACAGATTGATAGTTTTTTCCCTAATCTTGAAACCATTACCAAAAAAACCTATTAAAAATAATAGTATGGCAAAATGATTCCATCCCTTATAAATCGGAACTTTATATACCTAATTAGGGTAGAGTTTCCTTTATTGTCTTTTTGTACGTATATTTAAATAAAATCATAACGTGTTTTGCGTGAGGTAACTTATAAAATAAAACATGTTTTATATAAGGTCACAAAAAAGAATTATCCTTTTTTGTGACCAATTTTTAAGAGTTTCGACTCTAAATTTGTGACCCTTTGTGACTCAGCGTGTTATTTTAAAGAATCCCCTCCCCCCACGCCTAAATCAGTCACCTAATGTGGGTTGCCTAATCAAAGCAAAATTTAAAGATAATTATAACTTTATATTTTTACCAATATTAGTATTGCCTATAGTGTGCTATGTAGACAAAGTCGCAATTATTTGTTACTTCTTCATATAATCATGTAGTTTGTATAATTTGTCAGATTGTGTAAACTGTAATCACTCGCATCGAAAATTATTGGTTGTTTGTAATGTATACTCATCTAATAGTAGTTTATTTAACTCTATAAATGCTGGAAAATCGCAATAGTCTCTATAGTCATGTTAATATTTTATTGTACGCGAGAGGGTCAGGTAATTTTGATTGCAATTTTTGGGTATTATGGTAGTATTAAACAGTTCCAAATATTTTTTAGGTATTTTCTTCTTATCTGCTATTCTCCTAATTTTAAATTTTCTTACTTAAAGTTTGCTTCTCAAGTGTTTTTTATTGTATATAACTTTGGTAATTTGAAATTTTACCATATGGACTGTTTATTCGATTGCCAAAAATCTTCATAGAAAAAACCATAATGTGCAAACAGAAGACAACGTAATATTGCTAGATTTTACCAAAAAAAGCAAAATAATATTTATTATAAATTTATAATATAAAATAAAATAAAATCATTATTTTTTTTATTGCAGTGAATGATGATTTCAAATTACATTGCTTTCGCCATAACTCTGTGTGTGGTCTTCGCGGATTTTTATAATTCAAAATATGATAATTTTGATATTCAACCTCTACTAGAAAACGATAGGATACTAATTGGTTACACGAAATGTTTTCTCGACCAAGGTCCTTGTACTCCAGATGCCAAGGATTTTAAAAGTAAGTTATTTGTATCAATTAATTTTTTTTATAAATTAAAACTTTATTTTTAGGTTATTTTTAGGTTTTCAAGAGAAAAGGCAAGACAAGATTACAATTTTGCTGACTATTTTTTTGTATTCGACTTTGAATTTTCGTATTCCATTTCAATTTCTGTCAACAACAAGGCGTTAGTGAACTTTGTAAAGAAGAATTTATAAATACTAGTCTTTATTCCATTTACAGAAGTAATACCAGAAGCTGTTGAAACAACCTGTGAAAAATGTACTCCAAAACAAAAAGGCTTAATTCGAAGAGTTATAAGGGCTGTGATGGAGAAACACCCAGATGCGTGGGAGCAACTCGTGGAGAAATATGATAAAGATAAGAAATACAGACAGAATTTCAATGATTTTATTGAAGGAAACGATTAAAGCGACCAATTTTTAATTATACATGTTTTACTTATTTATAATAGAATTACTTTTTTCAAATATATTTGTTTAAAATTTTAAAAACATACTTTTCAATACTTTAATATTTAACATTTACAATTATTTCAATTATGTCTATTAAGATAACAAGATTTACAACATCCGATATCAACATTTTAATAAAGATGTTGTAAATATTTTCCAAAAATAGTAACATCGGCAAAATCTATTTAAGCCTGTTGCTTGACAGATTCAATTCTGTCCTTGTATTTTTGTTGATAGATGTTTTTAGGGTCATACTTCGCCGACAGTTCCTTCCATAGTTCAGGGCGTTTGTTCACTAGATGTCTAATAACTTTGTCAGCACTAGTCTTCTGTTTTTCGGTACATTTATTACAATCATGTTCCAATGCATCAGGTAGAGTTTCTTTCAAGGCTTTAGCGTCTGATGTGCAACGACCCTTTTCTACCAAGCAGTCAACGTAGCCTCTCAGAAGACGTTGTGATTCAAGAATTTCATCAACGTTGATATGGTCCCATTTGTCGGTGTAAGTGCGACCGGCTGGTTTACCCCAAGCAATCGCTACGCAGCACACCAACGCGAAAATAATAATAGTCTTCATTTTAATCTGAAATAGAAAGTACGTTTTAAATCTAATTGAAACGTCGTCTTATTACTTGTGGCAGAAGGGTTGAAACATTTGTCGGACAAAGTATCAGAATTACGATAAAGTGAAAATGATACTGAAAATGCTAATTGCTAGAATTCTTGCTACTTCATGTCGACATAATTTTGGGACTTCTCCTGGAACTGAAGTTTAAATAATACCATATTTACTCGTAAACTCGATAAATGTATTTTGTTTAAAACACAATTCAGAAGCTTGAGCATTATTATTGAATTATGTAGTAATAAATCTTACTCTTTATATCAGCGTATGTGGAATGTAGTTTGAATAGTCAATAAGTTTTAATGTTTGTTTTGATCGGAAAAATTGATTATTTTCCATCGTTTTATTACAAGCGTAGGTAGCACGTTAATAACAGGGAGCCTAGTACAAATATGTTAATTGTTATAATTGCCTATTGTTTTATTGTTGAAGGAATAATGGTGCTATTGTTATTTACGATCAAGTAGCAAAATCACAAGTTTTATAATGTCTATAACCCAGCCTTTTTTATCTAAACAAATAGATATTTTTTTTTCTGCTAAACTTTTTTATACCTATAAAAGTTAGAATTTCTGACAAGAAAAGTAAATAAATAATATATTGTTATTACTTAAAAAAATAACATGAATCGCTGAACGCTATCTATATCTATAGGCAATAAAAAAAGAATCGCTGAATGTGTCGCTAAGCGCAAGTCTCTAAATCAGCTGAACCGATTTTTCTAATTCTTCATTTTGCCTACTTCTTAAAAAAATTCTAAAAAATCTATATTTTTCAAAAATTTATTTTTACTAAAAAAATGGATTATGTTTATGTTATATTAGAGAAATTGCTGATCTAGAGAAATTTATATTCTCTAGATCAGCTATTATGAGAATAAATATACTAGCAAAATGCTACTTGACGGACAATTGAACCAAAATAGAAACTAAAAATTATAGTTCGCGAAGCAATAATTAAGTTAAATGTAAACGAAAAAAATTCAAATGTATGTTAAGGAATATTATGAATATACATTTTATAGTACTGATAAGATTGCGTACCTTTAATTCAATCCTGATTTGTGGTACTCACTGATCGAATCTGATTAAGCTGTGAAGATCTAACGCCTGCGTAAGGATATTTATACTCCATTCAGATACAAGTATTATTAAGCGTTGCGTTATTGACGCTATAACAATTGAAAGGTTCTATGAATCATTGGTAATTAATTGATAGAAAATAGCTTCCCGCAGAAGAAAATCTACAGGTCATCAGTCACATGAAAAAGTGGAGGTGAGGCGACACTTAGAGACGAGGGAAATCGTAAATACCACAATACCCGTGGTAATAAAGTAAGTAGAGAAACTATTAGTAGGTGCTTCTAATGGGAGAATGATGGCAATGAAGCCAAAGTTTGTCAAATTAATGCGCACAACATTAGAATAGTTTTAAGCTGTAAGGACTCAGTGAGTGTTAAAAGAGATCAAGCATCATGGTAATGTGTTTGAGATTTTTGTCTTTGAAAATTTGTGTTTGAGAGATTAGGCATTATAATAATTATTATTAGTTAATAGGACTTAGAACTATAACTATAAATAAAATAGGCAAAATGAGATAGAAAAGCATGGCGATGAATAGTCTACTTTTTGTCAATACAATGGATAATATTTTCTTCCAAAAAGGTATGAGAGTTACCTGTTGTTATATGAATTTTATGGGAAGCCGATAAATCTTATTAGTTTTACAATTAAAAATAATAGTAGTAATTTTATAAAGCACGTTTAAATAACCAATTAAAAGAGAAAAATCAGTTAATCTGTTTACCTATAAACTGATCTGGTGCCCCGACACAAGATCCAATGATCTTACTGGAAGGCCGTTGAGTGTGTATCGATCTACGAAGCTGCAGGTAGGTATGTCTTGAATACGCTTTTACGATAAATCTTTGTCAATATGTTATTTGTACTTTTGAGTAGGATATAGGGATAGTGCGATTTTTTTACAGTATGTGGTGCGAGTGTCGTACCTACCAAACAGAAAAATAACTTTTAGATGGTCGCCTAAGGGTGCATTTAGAATGCTCACTCGTTTGACGTAAACGATACTACCGTGCGACCACTTGTTTTGAGCGTTATCGGTCTACATATCGTGTAAGAATTCTTGGTTCTGGTACTTGGTTCTCATTTTTGCTTGTTGCTATTAGTGTGAACACTTCGTTTACACTAAAAAATCACAAAATTCTCTTGTTATAGCTCTCTCTATCTGTTCGTTTAGTCTAAAGAAACTCTAGCATAACGAAATGTTAATACATAACGCGAACGA
This sequence comes from Junonia neildi neildi, assembly GCA_018234505.1. Classification (NCBI taxonomy): domain Eukaryota; kingdom Metazoa; phylum Arthropoda; class Insecta; order Lepidoptera; family Nymphalidae; genus Junonia; species Junonia neildi. The sequence goes on from DVVJ01000161.1 coordinate 17,376, forward strand.
ATATTCAAAAGCTAGCACTAATCAGAATCTAATGAAATGTAATTATGTTACAAATATAAAACATAGTAGGCGTCAATATTAATAAACCATGAAACCTTTTCAATTAAATTTTCTATTCATTTTTTTTTTAATTTTAACCAAATCTATTAACTTAAGGGTAGTATTTGATTGACAAGGTATTAGTAAGTTTAATTTTAAATAATATATTTAATGCAAATTCTAAAAATGGGTTTTGTGACTTCTATTCGTGACGCTTTACGTACCAATCAATATATAGATTAAAATAATTAATAAGTTAATTTCACAATTTTTAAACTTCTAAACTACTGAGAATATTTCAAAACAACTCAAAACATTACATGGGATTCAAACAGTAGTAATATCCAGATGTAATTAAGATGAACATCTATTGCCTTATTATTCTTTGAATATTAATGTAAATCCTTTGGATCACGCAGGTCGTTTCGCAACGCAATAATTATATTAATAGGAAGGTACGGTCGCGACCTAGGAAAATTGAAGACAGTTATTTTTTTATGAAACATCCTCAAACAATTAAATGAATATTTCTGGTATCTATTACTGACCTGGGGCCTTATTCTCTATGCCAAATCAAAGCGTACTTCTATGTTGAAACCCGTTATTGTCTTAAAACCGTATTTTCTATGACTTTGTGAAATTGAAATGTCACTCCATGCTGTCAAATAAGTAATTAAGAAATTAACAAAAAATAAACCCGTAACCTTTTTTGAAAGATTGTTAATAGAAACGGATCGTGCCATCTCCAAAAAGACAAGAATGTCATTATCCATGCTATTCCTTACGTTTTCAAGACGTGTGCTTACAAAATACCGTTTAAAGAAGACATAACGTGCCATGCTAAGATTGTTTGACAAGCACGATATGACGTAATCCTTTTTGGGCACGTTACGTATCGTGACATAGAGAATACGGGCCCTGGCGGTAGCAGCTACTATTTTGTTTCTTGATTTGAGACTTGACTTTGACCTTGATGATCAATCGTAACCCATACCTGTAAATATTCCATTAACTCTTCCTATAAGGCCTTTTCTGTAATTGAGGAGAAGGTTATGGAGTTTAATCCACTATGCTACTCCACTGCAGGTTGGCTTTTTTTTTTTTGCTGACGCAGGGTAAATCTTCATAGATACCGGACTCCTGGGGGGGGATGTCGGGTTATGTGAGATTGCACTCACTAAAACCCCCTGCGATGGCCGCCACAGCACGGAA
>DVVJ01000162.1:0-18596 GCA_018234505.1 Junonia neildi neildi
ATTTGTAAGAAATCAATAAAAAAATCTGCTTATTTATTGCCATTAAGGCGGAACAAAGTTCGCCGGGTCAACTAGTTGCGAATATTGATCTAGCTGTTCGAAGAGCATAATGATAGATACTAAAAATCTGAATATAATAATAATTTATTTATTAGCAGATACATATAGGTATAAAAAAATTACGCAATGATTTTATGTTAAAATATCCTTAGGAAATAATTTTCTATAGTAATGTTAGGACAACTAAAAGAAACGACTTTTCCAATAAGACCAATCGGAAAAAAATACTTTACTAAATTGAAAATTAAGAATATCTTTGAAATAAAAATGGACACCACATGAAGCCCTTATCTTACAAGCCCTTAACGTAACAATTTTGTACTAATTCATTATTGTAGTAGAAGCCATGGGATTACTATGAATGGAATTGTTTCTCGTCAAATATAGGTTCATATCAATATCCATTCAAAAAACTACTGTAAAATACTGTAAAAGATCAATCTAATTTGAATCGAAGACTCGTAATTAACAATAAAATAATTGCTAATCATCAGAAGTTGAATGTCAAAATATTCATAATCATTCCGCCCATGCGAGTTTCGTTTAGTAAATACAGTGTTTTATTTACATGTGAATGCCTCATAAGATATAATAGGCATGCCGTATGCCATTTCAATGCGCCATCATTACTTAAGTGTGAAATTATGTTAACCACTCCGACGCTCCGGACCAGACTAACGAGTTGCTTTATTTTTCATCTTTTTTCTAATATCTCGTCAACACTTTATAAAATACGAGTTTTTATTACGTAACCCGTCGTAGAGATAGTATTCCATCCAATTATATTTTCTATATTTAGTTTACAAGCGATGCAATCAATGTGTGGGAGGATGTTCCCTTTTTATTGTATGTAGTTATAGTGTTTATTGTGGTTGGTTAATCTTAAGTGTACTTTCAAGAAAAAAATCCTAAACAAATAGGATCGAGAATATAATATTCTTAGAAATAAAACATAAACAACATCCTTCGCAACATCCGTATAGTTACACAAAGCTTTATCTCTAAGAGAAATCTAGTATTAAAATAATTCATCAGTGTATCCTTAGCAAGTGACCGGAGGAAATGATTTATCAGGGTGTAGTACGTGATTTGCGAGCGCCGCGGAGCCGATGTAATCGCAGGAAGCGACACCGGCGCGGGCGCAGACGCTATGATCAATCTGCAGCGGAACTTATCTATCCACTGCTAGCCAGCTGCTAGCTGTGATTCATAATAGTGCGATAGCCTTGTTTATTCTGCATAGAATCGCCATCGGCGACCCGAACTACCTAGCCCGAAGTACCTATGCTAATATATGCAAGACGCGATTACGATGCAGGGAAGTAGAGATACATCATAAAACAACATTAGAATAAATGATTTCGTAGACGATAATTATAATCGAGCCCAAAGTGAGTCATCGTAGATACGTTTTATGAGTCCGTTGGAATGTTAAGCTCGGGACAGTAAAAACGTTAAGTTTGTTAAGAAAACTAATAAAAAGTTTATAAATCTTAAACACTCATCCGACTCGAGCCACAGAATCATTAATAAGGAATTACAAATGCAATCTAGTGACTATTCTAAGTCGCGGCACGTTAAAGCCTCTATTCGTAGAAGTCTCCGTAAAAACCAGTCTATAGGCGCGCGCTACTGCTCGCGTGCTGCGCGCGCGCCTCCCGCCCGGGACGCACGCGCGGGCGCACACGTAGCGGGGACCCGGTATATAAAGCCCGCCGCCCTTCCTGATTGAATCATTCCCTTCGTACGCTCCGTGTGTGCATGTCGCTTGCTATCACGCAACCTTGTAAATACGTAGTCGTAGTTCGTCGGATTAAGTTTATCGTAGTATTAATAACTAACCATGTGTCTCGCTAAGGAAGATTCACAATCGCCACAGAAGGAGGTTCAGTCACCTCGCTCTCCTTGGATGAAGCTCCTAAATCGACAGGTACGAATCAAAACTATATATTTTGAGGACTCTACTTTTTTATTTTCTTACTTGTTGCCCTAACATATCATATTCATTATCATTAAATTGTTCATCTTTTTCTTAACTTAAACTTTTCAATAGAACTAATATTACATTTTAACAAGTGATTAATTTTTGTTTTGTTTTTATTTTACAGAGCTCAAAACCAAGACTGCCAAGAAAGGTGACAAGTTCCACGCGAGTGAATCTAAACAAGTGCTGGTCGAAGCTTGGAGAGTTGATTTCCAACTCTTCGCCTCGCACTGACCTGCCATCGTATAAGACTGCCTATCCCGAAGAACCCGTTTTAGTGCCGTTCTCCGAATATTTCTATCCCGTGGATCCGGTCAAACCGGTTCCGGTGGAAGACAACGACAACGCCGAAAATCAGAACATCCTCAACTCCAGCCGGTTCGAACTCATCTCAGAGGAAGAGATCAGTGACAACATGGCCAATGAAGTTCGGGAGATCTGCTACACGGCGACGAAGACGAGCTGCTTTGTATGTAAGCTTTGCTACTAACTCGTGCGTCTCCAAAATCCAAAATTTAATTTTGGTACTAATGCAGTGAAAACAAAATCGTGTCTTCCAATATTAGATTTAGTGCGTGCTCCGATAGCACATCCACGTCTTCCATTAGAATTAGTGACTCGGTATTCTGGCACATCTTCGATAGAGTTAATATTGTGATTTAAATTTTTGTGATTCTAGATATAAGCCATAGACATATTCGAGTTAATATCTAACTGAGAAAGATGTACCAGAATTCCGCGTAAATTAGTGTTTGATATTGTAACCATATAAATTGTCCGTCATGTTTTGGTAGACAGCTTTAATGTCAACTGCACTGTAATTATCGATGCACCGATTTCCACCTCCCTTCTTGACTTTACGCCTTGAGGTTCATATTTTCAAATGTTAATCTTTCATTATTTGTCCAATGTCTTCCATTAGTTTGTAAGGACTTTGTCTGTGATATGAAGAGTACATCAATCGAAGCTTTAACTAGGTTAAGAAAAATTATATAGATTTATTAAATTTTATATAGAGTTCAGAACATTGGGGTCAATCGCAATGCATGGTACGAAAACTGAATCCGATCTTCCAATTAATTGAATTCATGTTTTAGTACCTGATGTCCCATCAAATGCATAATCTCGATTGATCTCAGTGTTACCACTTATAGTAGAAGAAGATAAAATATATGAATCACATGAGCTTTAATAGACTTAAGATAGTTGATAAGAAAATTATAATTTTCTATACTTATCTTTCTTTTTGCTTGTATTGTCTTCAATGTTCTTTTACGTGTATTCGTGCAAAAGTGGGCCGAACGTGCCAATCTTAATGTTAGTTCTTCCTTTAATCTAAGTATAGCTTTAAGACATATTGTTAAGTTAGTTTTAAGTTATTATAGCTTAACTTTTTTCTATTGTCTAATGCTTTATGAAATTTTGTCGATTTTTCCCTCGTGTCAATTAGTAGGTTAAGTTTATTTTTATAATTATCGTGTTTAAGTTTTAGTGTTAGAAAATAAACCATTTTGTAGACTGATTGTTAAGAAACTTCAAGACTTTCGTTTGATCTCTGAATCTCAATAAAGATACTATTTTAATGAAATATATTTTTTTAATTCAAACAAACCTCTACATTCACAAAAAAAGATGTTGTAATTAACAATGAAGGAAAGAGAAATTACATTTTAAATTAATTGAGTTTATTAGAAATATTAGTAAAAAGAATTAAATCCTCCTCATTGGAAGTCGGTTCTCATATGCCGATCTGTATTTTTATATACACTAATATGAATATTTAAAGTGATCTAAATACTAACAAAAACACATACCAATAACATATAAACCGATAGTTGGGCAAGGTAAAACTTCAACGTACTTTTAAAAAAGTCATTCATTTTCATTATAAAAATATGTATGAAATAGATACTCATCTTAAATCAGTGGGACGAAATGACCAAACTCACTTTCAGTAGCTAAGAGCGAATGAAGAATAATTTAATACGTTCACTGCCAATATGCGGCACTGTACAGATATAATTACCCAGAGCCACTTACATATGTATATGTATTTTTTACCTGAAAGTTTTTCCAATTTCGAGATAGCAATATTAAGATAACATTGCCTATTATTTAATGGCCAACTTGATACTACAGATGACGTCATAGAATTACTGTTTACGTAAATAAGGTTTCTGGTATAGTTTCCTCAAGAACTGTTTTGGACACTGTGAACCCTAAAAGATTTTTGACGGCCGCCAGTTTGCGCCAATAATCTGACCCTTTTCATTTGTAGGTTACGAAAACATTACACGGCGCCGTGTAGTTATAACATAAACGTAATTGTGATTGACCGCGCGGACTAGGGATCACGCCGTGATCAGGAATGTGTTTTGAAATGGAACTGGATAATAAATAGGTTACTGGCAAAGGTAGTGTTCAGGAAACTATATTGCCTAATCTGTTCGCTATCATCCTACCAAATCCAGCGAAATAAAAACTGAGAAATATAGATAGTATAAAAAATAAATACATAAAAACTTAAATATATGATCCATTTTCATGCAATTCATTATAAAGCGTCCACTCACTCGCGTGTCGCAAGAACATTTTTCAAAAGCCCCATTATTTTATTACAGGCATGAATAATAAATTACGTATAACATATAAACAATTGCAAAGCTCTTGTATTTATAACAGTGTCCTTTATCTTATTTTATGCCTTCGTCTTTGCCAATTGTGCTCATTATGCTTACACTGTCACCGCTTGAATAATTGCGACGTAAATTAATCAACAGCTAAGACATATTGTAAAGATATACAAATTACATGTAAAGTTATTCTTCGTTTAGTTATATGTATAGTACCTGGGCAATCCCGCCATTATTTCTGTATTCACAGTTTTATTACAAAACAAGCTGATTAATAAGCTGGTATTTGATAGACATAAATGTACCTACATATATCACAACACAACAACAACAACAACAACTTTTCTTTTTAAGGAGAAGAACTGAAACTTAATCCATATCGTTATCCATCTTTCTCATGGATAGAAGGATATGCATACATACTTGTAAATATCTATTGCAGCTTTAGCCATGTATGTATGAATATATAGCTATTTAAAAAGTTCTCGAATTTGAATTGCGACGATCGATTTGTATCGACATGTTCTTTCCATTGACCCATCTCTGTTCTTGGCAAACTAACTATATCTTCCTTAATTAAGAACTGAGTATGCTTAATAACGATTTGACAATATATTTTGAAGGCCACCAGTTTGCGCCAATAAAATAATGTCTTAAAACATCAATATATTTTCATGAATAATTGTAAGCTTAACTTGTAGCTACTTAAGTTATTCATACGTATAAATGTGATTGTCAACGAAATGAACATCATTGTTTTTGATTTTCATTATGTAATACAGGCATTCATATAAAACCTTCAGCTGTCGCAATCTCATTTCGCTATAGAGATAGAAAAAGAGTTTTCATATACATCAAAGCTTTGAAATGAATTTTCATTTATGAAAAACTACCTCCGTTTTAATAAACTACAATATCATAGAATAGATAATATAATAAATGCTTACAGTAATATGCTGAAATTGTTACATGTACTTAAGTGTTTGACTTAAGCCTTACCAGAACTTAAAGTAAGCTTATCATAATTAAATTGTGTACGTAAAAATGTTGTGTTTTTCTACAAGTTTCACTTTAAAGCTATGCATTCAAATGGTCGTCATAAAATTTTGCATACAAAGACAACGTTTTCAATGGTACTTAGGTATCATACGTAGTAGTACATATTTACTATTTTTGAAGGTTAAAAATAACGTTGAGACGGTCATCCCGTATAACGCAAATAAAGCAAGCAGAGCCACGGTTGAAAGCTTATGGTATAGTTACAATAATTTAAAAAATTGGTACCTACCACACATTCGAAGACCTATTTTATAAGAAACACATATTCAGCCAAGACATAATACGCAGGACAATATAAAAAAATAATAGATATCGACATTACGTGTCAAGAAATAATATAAGATACGTGACATTCGACAAAAGTCCTGGATGTCCATTTAAAGGGTATAATGCAACGCGGCCGAACGTTTAAGAATGATAAATCGGTGATATTTCTAAGCGCGATTCGTTCCAATCCTGCGATATCGGACAAAAGTGTGCGACACCTTAGCTCACGTCACTGTTCACAAAGGTAGTTTCAGTCGAAGCCGAATCCCTCAGGATGCGGTAATAGGGCACCGTGAAATCGGGGCGCTGTGTCGAATCGCAGAAAAATTTCGGTTTTTCGGTTATTTCTTAGGGATTTGTACGGGCTTTCTTCGCCGATTCGTAACGCTAAACGGGTGTCAGCATTACAAACACATGCTCTTTGATTTAACATAGTACTGCATTCAGAGATCCGCAACGGCTTTTTCGATTTCGCGACAGATTTCACGGTTTGCGACGCGTTACATTGATGTTGACTTACCTTCCGTCACAGCTGCTAGATGCTTATTATATAGATTTGACCATAAAATATATGTATGCGAGACACCTAATAAATGGCACTAAATGGCTTTTGCAAGATTATTTATAGATTTTTGATCTATGAATTGAATTTGCACGACGTGTGCCTTATAGGTAGATACATAATTTTGAAAGTGAGAACTCACACGTATCTACATATTTGATCATTTTGTATATTAATTGGAAATTACAAATGTTACAGAGAACAATATAAGAAAAATCTGACAGATAACTTTTCTATGTTATAAATCAAGTTGTGTCGATAATATTTTTCATGAGTAGGTATTTAATTTATTTTATCACTGCAAAAATACAACAGCTTACATATCACATACAATATGTTTATATTTCAATTATTCAATAAATAGATACTGTTGAAATATCTTCCAGAAACTGTTTAAGTACAAGAAATATACGTCTGTATATTGTAATTTTCCAATCAATGGGCTAATTTTGTAATCCCTTTCTAAATTCTACATTTTAATTATACGATTTAACTATACCTTACAATGTAAGAAATTAGCATTAGGTCAAAAGCAATTTTCCTTTTACACTGATTGCTACAGTTTACAAAGTAACACAGGTCCCTGTTATCAATCTGTAGTGTATAATCAATATAAGATACATATTTGCATAAATATATACACATTAACATCAATAACATATTATGTTCCATTAAACAGTAGTGGGGTAACTTTACAATTAAATTGAGTTAATTTTCATTTCCTGTGTTGTTATCTAACTGAGAAAGAAAAAGCCGTAACAAAATTACTTTACTGCTTAAGCTTGGCTCATTGCCACATCAAAATTTGAAATGTAGATTTGCTTTTATTTGCTTTTTCTGATTTCCAAACGAAATCAAGTTCTTAACTATCAAAATCAATAAACACTAATATTGTATACGTAAAAATAATTAAATTTGTCAGTCTCTTTATTTATCGCATATTGAAATAATATCGTTTTTATATAGACGTAGAACTAGTAAATTTGATATAAACGTGGATTTAGGATAAAAAGAAGGTGGCTAATTTTAGTCACGGAAAAAAACCTTCGAAAGGTAGAATTAGTTAATAAAAGAAGTCGTCATTTCTTAAAGACATATATTAATTTAAAATATTATTCTACGTAGACGAAATTAATCGTGTTCAACAATTAGTTCACTGTTCCGACAAAATACAGTATGTTCCTAGAAGATTAAAGATAAAAATATGGCAGCGGTACCTACCAACTGACTACCCACCAATGAATGGTACATAGAGATTAGCGGTAGCATTCAAATAACGACAATTCTTTATATGCATATAATGCTGTAGTGATTATACAAATACGTGTCCAAGCTTAAGCTTTCCGCGGCAACGGTTTCCATTATTATGTACCTCGTCTTTCGTGACCAAACAGCTGTGAAAACCAATAGAACTTACCACTTGCCTTGTTAAAAATCACAACTCGATACGTTTTGTGCAAAACAGCGTCGCGTAAAACAAACAAGTCTGCCGTGAAATTCGTATACTTGCTTAAACCTCCACGAAAACCACGATAACTGCAGCTAATCAAGAACATTCTGATACGACATTTTAAACCTTATAGTTAAAGCTATAGTGATCATTATTGTTTTGAATGACTGTATTAATAACTTGGTAATACTAAAAGTTCACGCATCAATATTTCGTCAACAAGAGGTGATGAACAAAGTGCCGGTATTAACAGTCGCCGTGGTATTTTCGGTAAAAAGGCCTTTTAAGGGTGCGAATGAGGCTTTCATCCTGTTTGGCTTCGAGAAAAACATGTTAATTTTGACCCAAAGATATCCGGCCGGGCGTGAATTAACGGACTATGCCGACGTGACTTTTTGTGGACGGCTCAATTTAATAAAAAGTTGTGAATTTAATAACATACACCTACTACAATAAGTACGTATATGTATTTATTTTCCTTCAGTAAAATGTTTAAGCGTGCATCAACAATCCAAACACAGTTGAGTTTTTTTTTATTTAAATAGTATAATACTTGTAATGTAGGTTTTAGAAAGAACAGGAAACAACAATCTTCCTCAATCAACAGATTTTTAAATAGAAACCTTACCATATATTAAAAGTCTGTAAAAAATATTATATAATATCTATGCGAAATTTTTGATGTATCATCATATTTTTTAATGTAATATATGTATAAATTCAATAACAAAAACAACTAATTAACAAATCAATAAACAACACAGTTAATGGTTATTGCTTAAACGACAATCTAACAATTAAAAATCTTTATAGGTTTCAGCTTTCTTACAAAAAGACTTTTTTGTTACCACACAAACTTATCTTAAAAAAATTAATCTTGCGAAACACATTTGCAATAATAACTTAACAGTTAATGAACACTTAAAAATCTTTTACTGTAACACGTCGTTTCCGCCACGATACTGTGCTTTTAACAGCGTTCAAGTATCCGTTTCCACTCGCGATAAAAATCGAGGAAGTGGCATTTTGTGTTAGTTACTAACACTGTAGCAAGTGTAGATTTCTAAGTGCTTACTAAGTGGCGAAGAAAGGTGAAAAAATAACAAACTATTAACGACAAGTGAGAATATTTTAGTTCTGCATTAGTTTCAGTAAGAATGCAAATATGTATAAGATACAGTTATAACATATTTTTATATGTGGTAATGAGTTTTGGATTCCTGTACAAAAATAAGTAATTAACTGTTTTTTGTTTCGAACATACCTACATAAAATATTCACTCTCAAAACATGCCACATTGTGACCATTAAAAGAGCCCTTGTTAATTACAAATGACATTGGATATCTGATAAGAATTCTGGCAGTAGTGTCAGAATTTAACTTGTTTTGATAGCAAGAGTTTAGCAAAATGTTGTCCTTAAGTCATACATAACTTTCCCTCTTTTATGCTCCACAAAATCATCAGCATTAATCATAACAGTTTAAACGAAAATAACGCTAGTAGATAAACGAGATTAACTTTGATATTTACAAAACCAATACAATCGTATATAAACACTTCAAAAAATTAAAAAGTGTTATGTAAGATTAATCATTCGTGTAGAATAACATGGAAATGACATTTAGCGAGTGAACTCGCAGGTCGCAAGGACGCGGTAATGAAAGGGCAGGAAATCGTTACTTAAGACAGATAATTAGTTACTTAAGTAACACTACTACACTTCCGATTGTCTGTAGGGTGTATCTTTCACGCTTACTCAAATATGAGACACGCTTAAAATAATTTTATTTACATATTGGTGATGTCTAAAGTTATACTATCTGTAATCAATATAAACAACTTAAAATACGAAAAAAAGACATAAAATGTTCATGAAGTGATTTTGACTGCCGTTTTAAATTGCATGCACATGCATAAATTACACATTTTACAACTGTTACAAAGTGTGTACAAGAAAATAAAACTAAAGTACCACAAACAGATCCAGACCATTTACTCGACTTGAACACATTAACGCCATATAAAAGTGTCCTTTTAAGTGCTGCAGTATCAAGTCTTAGTCCCACATTATGGTCACAAGAAACAGTAAAAATGCATTTTATCTGCAACTTGGCGCAATCGGAAACGGCGACAACGCCGCCATTAGTGGCAAATCACAAACACGTGACTCTAAAATATCGTTAAAAAAATTCCCATCCCCGTTTGTTTTTATAAAACATGGCTACAAGTGGAAAGAATACAATCTGCACGTGTTGCGGCAATTTCGTGCGGTTTTAAATTACAGCGCATTCCTTTTTTAAGCGGAAACTGCGAATTTTTGGGTGCTGACAAAAATAACTGTGGAACATTATGACAGTTAGCTGCAATGACGGATGATATGTGAATTATGAATAATTTGACAATGACAAAATTTTGATGGCTCCAAAAAGTAATATATATTAGCATAGTGTTCTAAAAAGCAAGATGTATGATAAAAAACTAGCAGGAACACTAGACAGATAATTTCGTTATCTGTACCTGTATAAACTACATATATTTATACTAATTTGCGTGATAAAGTACCTAATATAGTTAAGTTGGTTTCTTTATTATTTCTGAAATGATATTAATAAACATGGTGTTTCAATAAATATTTTCCTTACTATACTATATAATTTTACTTGGTTATTTTAGACACCTAGAGCTCGTTGATTTCTATATTGTATACGTAAAAGTTTCGCACATACTTTTGGTAAAAAAATAACCCGGTGCGGTCATTCTACAAAGACGAATGAAATGACAAAAAAAAAACGCAAAGCCTTCAAAAATCGAACTCATTCAAAAACGTATTCGGTTAAAAACTTCCTTATCTTTTCAAAATTCGAATCCACATTTTTTCGATCCCTTGTAACATAATACCGACTGACCGAGATTTAAAAAATTGAAAAAGTTAACGAAAAAATTTAATTGTGTTGCGAAATTCGGCCGACTAGCCTCGGGGCAGGCTCGACACAGGAAATGACAGGGCGGCAAAAACTCTATAGAAGCCTACGAAACGTCTACGCTTTGATGGATCGACCTAACACAATCATTCGCTACGACGTCGCTAAGACGATTTAAAGTGCCCCTTAAGGATGAAGTGATATTATTCAATTACATGCTCGTGAAAACTGGACTTTATCTGCACCTTCCATATTTATCCAAATTTTAACCGTAGCGGAAATGCTGAAGGTAGAAAATCCTTTGGCAAGAACTTTTGCTCTACACCCTTTTGGTAATTGCGAAGAAATTCACAAAGTGATAGTGTCAAAGGAAATTGAACTTTACCTTATTGGAATAGAGTTGCTTTTTGCTATTTTGTAATGCGAGTTGTAACATTATTGCGACTGTTAACTAGTGTAACCAAATAGTTGGAACACGTGTTTGATGGCCACTAGAAAACCATCGGAGCTTGTTTACGGGAATCGTGATAACAGCGACCCTTTTATGTGCGTGGGTTGGCGTAAATTGACGTGATTTATTTATAGACCTTAGGGGCAAATAAAATGTTTATTTTAATTAAAAAAGCGCATTAGACTTTTGAAAATCTTTTATGTTTATTGAACTAAGCCAAAAAAATATAGAACTGTAGAACGAAGTCAATAAATTCAAAACATTTATGTACAATTGCACATACATACATACATACATTCTTATCACAAATCACAACAAAAAATCTGAAATTCAACATCCACCCATCGTATGAAACCGCTCGAATCTCTATTCACGTACCTTATTCTATAATCTTTAAAAACTTTTGAAGATGCGGACAAAAAGAATTAAAAAAGTGGGCGTAACTTTTACTGTCATTTCAGTTCCGAGCATAATAGCTGGCGGCATCGTTCGCGTCGGGCTATTATCTGAAAAAAAAATGAAAAAATACCCTGCCCGCCTTAACAATCGAAATCTTAAAAGGAAGCGTAGCCTTGCGAATCTGGGCAATAAATTCCTATTGATTGAATTTCGGACTCACGCTGCGCTATAGGGGCTCATTATAGTCTCGATAATTTTACATTTTTTTGCCCCCGCAACGTACTTTTAACATTGGATTATTATTTTTATGTTATCGTTTTTTATTTAAATCATACCAGATAATCATAAGAAAATTGCAATAAAGAAAAATCTCAAATAAGTATTTTCAATGAAAAACAGTTGTAGAGTTTTTACAATAGGTTAAATTCAATGCGTAAATGTTTTATTATAAGCGTGGGAAGCCATTATAAATCTTCACCAATTAAAATTTTTATGCAAATAGATTGAAATGAAGTCTTAATGGACAATGGAAGACTTCCGTGATTCTCCAAGGATATGGCGGCGACTTGTGAATGAGCTGCGCGCGCGCAATCGATTACACAACGCTTCATACTGAATAGCGGACGCCATATACGGCTTCTCGGACTATGCAAAATTACTTTTTATCCTTCAAAGCGGATAATTCGTATTTCCTTATTATCTCTACCTTTTTTGTACAATATGAAGTATGAATGAATCCTCTCTGAACCGATTTGCTACGGACTCGTAACTAATACGACGGCTTTCAAGTGATTCCTATTGTTATTGCGAATCGAGTATAGTAGTATAAGTATTGAATGTACTTGATACGCTTCGTAAAATTAATTTTTAATAAATTTCGTTACTTTTGTTACTGCAATTTTAAGTTACATTTTAGGTAGGTACCTACCTACTTATGTGTTTAATGTCAAAGACATACGCATTTAAAAAAAATATTCGTTAACCTATTATTCAGTATATTTCAATATATTTTTTATCGAAAAAATTAAATTAATGATTACCAGTAGCAACACACACAGTTTTAGGTAAGTCTTACAAACGTCTTAAATTATAATAATATCTAATAATATTATAATGGTTTAACTGAACCTAACTTTTTGACTTTCAAAATACAATAGCACTCTTGAAAATAAATAAAAATCGATCCACCGCGTCGATACACTTTGTTTATTTATCGAACACCAAAATCCGACAAATCTTAACTAAACACGAAACGAAATTCATGACGATATTTGCTGCCGCCATTTTGTTGAAAAATAAACAAACGTTTTGTTTGCAAAGATAACAAGAGTCCGAATCAACAGAACAAATATGTGCCGAACACTTAGGACGAGACTATTTAGATTATACGGAAGACCCTTTACTGGTAAGGTTCTATTTTTTATAATTAAATCCATATAAAACCTTTTTAGTGGGCGACTTATAAGGACATAATTTTTTTTATTCGTTTCAATTTTTTATCACAATTATTTTGGTGGCTATTTTATTGTTATGCACCACATACGAGTAGATTAACATAACATACAGATTCTGTAAAGATAACTAATCTAACAGACCATTATTACTTTTGCAAGACTGAAATACATTTAATTGAATTAAAAATAAAAAATACTTTTAGACCGTCGAAATATTTTAATATCTACAGAAAATAGGTCCTTAAAAACATGTAATCTTAATTAACAATTTTACAAAAAACACAACAATTACCTCAAACCATTTTACACTAGATTCTATCTTAAACGTAATTAATTACATAATCGTATTACCGCAATATCGGCCTATAATTCAATTAGGCGGGATAAATAGGGCTGACACATTCCTAAGGGCCCATTCAGAGTGCACGTGCGTCAACAATCGCTAACCCGCTGCGGGTCGCGCTTCACAATACTGTCAAACTATTGAACTAAGGTGTGACGGACCCACATAATGGCGCAGCGAGCGGTCATTTGACGTCAAGATTGCTGGTGAAGAATTATGTAGAAAGGATGTAATATAATTATGTTTTTTTTTTCTTTTTAAGATGTAGAGAGAGTAGGTACCTATTTCACATAGTAAATAATGTAAAAGTCATCCTATGGGGCAAAGTCCTATTCTACTATTAAGAAATAGGTACGGCAGCGTTTCATATGTGCCAAGTTAATTCCGCCAAACCTGTTTTATTTTATAAAAATACAAATGATTAAAAATCCTATACTTATAGAAGCGTAACTTAAAATTAAAGCATGATAAAATAATTATAATAAGTGTCACCTTATTTGATATAGATAATTTAAATGAGGTGTTGTTATAATTTAATCGATAACGACCATTATAACTGTAAAATCCATGTTTAATTACACGGTCAACCTTTAATTGCCTAATTCTTTTGAAATTTAACATAATATAATTTGAAATCATTTACATTATAAACATAACATACAAAATTCTACGCATAACACAGAATATATTATTGCGATCATGATTATGCTTCGTGCTGAGCAAATTTGAACTTAATTTTAAATGGAACAAGGTGTAGATTTCATTGTCATATGTGTCCAACTAATGACTTACCGCGATATAGGACCTGCCTCAACAATTTGTAGAGTAAACCGCGCTATCTATACAGGATGCTATCGGCGAACGACTTATCTCTCCTACTTGGTAGTGATCGTGTGTTGTTTGACGTAAAAGGCTTAGTTTCAAGTTACAAATAATTACAAGACAAGCATTGTGCGTTCTTGATAGCTGCCCACGACTTCCTTTGAAGATGTTTATTGATTTTTCTTTTGATAATTATGTGGGAAATCATTCGTTCTTCGGGGTTAAGAACCTTTATATCTTTATTTGGTTGCAAGAAAAAAATCACGGCAGCAAAATAATGAATAAGGGAAAAATCAATTATTCCATAAAATATTTTAAATAAAAGTACATTTTGAAAGGTCATCATAGTTAAAATTATTAAAATTATCGAAGAAGTAGGTTAAAATTATTTACCTAACTACGGTAAATGCCTATTACATGTACCTAATTTTTATTTACCTTCAAACTTTATTATTAAAATCGATTGAATAAACTACACTCACACACCAACCCTTTGTATACATATTAAGCTATTTATTAATAAACATTGGAATCAGCAGATTCTCCAGCAATTTGTAAAATAAACTCCGCTATCTACTCAGGAAGTCATCAGTCGCGCTCAGTTCCTTATCTTTTGCTTCTTCGTCATTTGCTCCACGAGTGTTAAAAGCATTTTTGTGCGAGTCGATTTACTTTCTGACTTGTCTTGGAATTTTAGGGTTCGATATTTTACTTTAAATTGATTTTTAATTGAACTTTAAATGTTAGGAAAGAGTTGTTTTGGACAACATGTAAAATGTACCAAATGAGGTACCAACTCTTCAAAAAGACTGCCCAAATTTATATGTGACAGTGATGTATTTATTTTGAATAGGTACTATTTATATTCGGGATTCCTTGTGTTAGTTATGTGGAATACTAATATGTTTTGTGTATGTTAAAATGGTATTAGGTAAATTATAATCATTTTTTATATGTTAAAATGAAAAAATCAATTAATTTAATAATAAAGCGCAATTGCATAAATAAAATAACTTACACCACACCTACATAAGACAATGATCAAGAAAAACCAACTTCCTCAATTATAGCTTATAATAACTCAGAAATAACTCAGGAGCTCAACACGAAAGTGCCTCACACATCAATTACGCTCCATTGTTATCAAGAAATCATTCCAGCAATAGAGAATCTTAAGTAGAATTTACGAGACATCGCCAATCTCGTGCTGTTAAGTTGTTACTCGGATAATAGGGTGCGTGTTAGATTGAATAAAATATTAGAGCAATACAATGCATGGAAGTGGAGGCGGCGGTGGTCGCCTCCCGCGGCGTGCCCGTGGACGTGCAAACATGGTCGTCTATGCTCGCTAAATTTCTTGTTAAGGGTCGGTTTGGTTGTCAAGACAAGACACCTGAAATTTCGTAAGACTTTGAAAAGTAAAACATATCATTTTTATTAATATTAACATTTGTACATATATACAAAAACGTGTTACATTAAATTTAAATGTTTTACCTATATTACCTAAATACCTTTTGGAAATTATGCAAGTTTTTCTACTATAAATTTCATCACCCTCTCAGAGTAGTGCAGAATTTTATTTAGAATCTCAAAACAAACAATTTTTTTTATATATTACATAATGAAAACACAACTTTAAAAAGCACACGGCATTTTTCTACCTATGCTGTTCGAAAAATAAATATATGAAAATATAGCGAAACCATACCTTAACTGGTCCTCGTGACTAGCAAGAAAACGCTAACTGTCCCACAGGGGCTTTATTTCTTTCATTCGTAAGGCAAATATTGGTCCGAGCTTATTCAGAGTTTGCAAACACTGCTCGACTGGGTGACCGCTAACAATGCGCTTCTTAGAAATTCCGTGACAACACTCCAAATATAGTGATTATACCCTAATTGTCTACGCACCTGGACTCTTATTTAGTTCTTAGCAGGAACGACATGCTTAGGAAGGATGGAGTTGTTTAATTGATGACCACTCATTGTGGGTGTTGGACAAGTCGCGAACAATTTCAGCAACTGCAGATGTTTGTCCGAATGTCTGCGGGGTGTAAGAAACAATTGGTAGATGGATAGATAATTATAACGTTAATTTATCGATTAAATTGTAGACATATCGTTGTAATAAAGGGAGAGGGAAACCTTATGTCTTGCGTATATAAAAGAAAGATGAGAGTGCAGATAGCTTTAATAGAATTAAGAAATATATTGTTAGTATTTTTCCAAATACACCAATGATCGCGACACTGCTGTGCCATTTTTGATATGGTAGGTATATATATTATAGTTTTACTTTTACTTCATATGTTTTGCTCTACCGTAGAGAAATTGAGATAGTGTGTAATCACTGATTCCTATATAAGGTTAACTTACCTAATTCTGAGGTACATTATTCTAGAAAGGTTTAATTTATTTACTAACTTTACTTTTTAAAGTAAAAAAAACTTATGTGTTCTTGATTAAGCCGGTTTTTTAAATACCTCAGAATGAGGTGCCATTTTTCACAAAATCAAAAGGGTTTGGACTCATACATTAAGTAAGTTTACCTAATGTATAATTCCAAACCCTTTTGATTCAACCCTTAAAAGTCCAAACCAAAATCCTTATATTTATTATATATTATTTTCAACTTACTATATTAACAAAGTTTATATTTTCAGAAGTAACAACTGCATCCACAAAAACACTATGGCAACAATAAGCCATAATGAGCCAACCCTTAAATTGACCATAGGACTTGTACCTTACCAAAAATAAAACGACTGAAAACTATTGATAACCACCGGCCAATTTGTTGCAGTGATTAAAAATATTTATGTAAATAAATTATATTTACCTATTTCTATTATTATTATATGAGAAAATATTTGTATGTATGTAACAAACAAACTCAAAAACAGATAGGTAGTAGCTGGTCGAAGTAGAACTGCACCGATTTCAAAAATTCTTTCACCATTAGAGTCCTTCATTATTCCAGATTAACATAAGCTATATTGTAATTAACTTTAGCTTTTTTAATCCTTACAAAGCCAGAGGGCTCGAGTAAAATAAAATTTGAAAATAATATACATTAAAATGACCTACGTAACCATTTTCTTACGAAAATTATAATCCAACTACTTATCAGTGTTTATCTTCAAACTGAACGTGCTAAGTAGTATAATATTTAAAAATCCTCAAATAATCATACGCTATAGATATTCATACACAATATTTGTTGCCTCAATCACAATGAATACAAACCTCTCTCGACGGCGAACAGTAACAAGAAACATCCTATTCTCTCCTCAAAGTCCCAACAATGAAATCGGCCTATCCTTTCTGGCCAATGTTTGGTTAGCTGCACGCGTATTGTCGAGTCGGAAATCAATTTACGATAATTGTCATTTATTATGAAATAAATATGATCCTTTATCCGACGATCTTTTGTCAATGCCTCCAAAAGACGATCACGTGAGTTTCTTTCAAATCGGTACATTCAGCGAGAACAATTTTTATATTTTCGTGCAGAAATTCGTCCATGCGTGTATGAATGGTCTTGTATGACGTTTGACAATAATTATATCTAAGGTCCATACCTCGAGGGATATTAGGCGGAACGGGAATTGTGAGATGTCAAAGAATGTTTTCTCAGCTTATACGCAGATGTTGATAACAAGCCCTTACATGCAGTAACATCATTTATTAAATTATTTCTGAGCCTATTAACGTCATTCAGATCTAGTGAAGTGGATAAACCGAGTCATTTTTCATGAATACTTACTGCATAAATAAATACATACGTACATATTTTTTGTAATCATTAGGTAACACTAAAAATATTTCAAGTATTATTGATAACACTAGATTGTTCCTTATTGCTTGCTATCTTAACTAAGCACTACAACATGGCAAAACATTATGTAAGTAATATGTACCTATAACACAAATAAAAAATGGGGACACTATTTTATTACCGATATAGAAACTTCTTATTTTTAATTTATCTGTAAAACTTAAAAGTCTCCAGTATAAGAGTAGGTACATTAAAGTAACAACAAATAGTAGGTACAATACCCTACTATGGAAGAACCTTGCTCGTTGTGGTAAAGCCTAGCTTAGGGGTCGTTCAAGTATTACGTAACGCAATTTTTGAAGATTTTAGATCCCCCCCTCCCCCACATGTAACGCACCGTAACGTTGTT
>DVVJ01000163.1:0-18570 GCA_018234505.1 Junonia neildi neildi
TTTAGTCTCATCTCTTCCACTTCCGCCCGAGAGATATTAGCCCGGCCAGTATAAAAGGCATCACCCGTGCTGTCATCTGCATAGCAATGAATATTACTTGTTTGCAACATGTCGTTGATATGCAGAATGAACAGTGTAGGTGATAGTACTGAGCCTTGGGGTACTCCAGCATTAATGGGCATGGTTTCCGAGCATACACCGTCCACAGCGACCTTTATGCTCCGCCCATATAGGAAACTGGTTACCCAACTGCACAATCTCTCGGGGAGACCGTAAGATGGTAGCTTCGCTAAAAGAGCTTTGTGCCAGACCCGATCGAAGGCCTTTGCGATATCAAGGCTAACTGCCATAGCTTCCCCCTTACTTTCAATGGCGGCTGCCCATCTGTGTGTCAGGTACACCAGAAGATCACCAGCACTGCGGCCACGACGAAACCCGTATTGTCGGTCGCTAATCAGCTGGTTATCTTCCAGGTAACCAAGGAGTTGCGTATTAATTACGCGCTCCATCACCTTAGAAAGCAAGGAGGTAATCGCAATAGGCCGGTAATTGGAGGGGTCTGTGCTGTCCCCCTTTTTGGGAATGGGATGGACAATTGCTATCTTCCACGAAGACGGTACTATACCAGTGGTGTAGGAGAGTGAGAATAAGCGCGTTAGTGCCGGAGTCAATTCAGGAGCACACGTCTTTAGCACGATAGCAGGAATACCATCAGGGCCACTGGACTTCTTGACGTCAAGGGAAAGAAGAGCACGACGAACAGTGGCTTGCCTAAAGCGTATTTCACGCATCGTGTGTTCGCACTGTGGGATAGTCGGTGGTACTTTTCCCTCATCGTCAAGAGTTGAATTCGACGCAAAGAGAGTGCACAGGAGGTCAGCTTTCTCTCTTGCGGAATGTGCCAGGGCGCCGTCCGGTTCGCGCAGTGGTGGTAGTGAAGACCTACAGAAGTTACCTTCAACAGCTTTGCCAAGAGACCAAAAGGCGCGGGATCCCGTTGGGAAGCCCAGTAGTCTCTTGCCAATTCCGCGAATGTGTTTAAGCCTTGCCCTTGCAGTTGCCTTCTTGCAACATCTGGAGGCAGCATTGAATTTTCTCTTCAAATCAGGTGCCTGTGGATCTCTCGCAACCAGTGCCGCGGCCCAGGCACGATAAATCTTCTAACAATTTTCAATAAAAGGTGAAATATTTCTTTTTACTTTGATGGACTATAACTCGTTAACTATAAAAGTCAATATAACCCTGACAAATTTTCTTTTAAATTCATTATACTTAACTACTGTTATGACTTTTTTCACATTTTTAGAAGCAGCGATGTAGTGGGTAGAGAGGGAGACATTTGACTCTAAGAAATATTGACACTTTAAAGCTTAAAGATAAAATCGGAAACATTTTCCCTTTCGGCACAATGGTTTTTCCACACCTATGATATTTTAAGCGACCTATCCAACAATACCCAACACTATGGGACAAATGAGGAATTTTTTGGTCTTACTTTACATATAAGCGAGAACCCCAAAAAATTTTTTTCTAAGATTTTATTGTACGATTTTCTCGGCGCGATTTATATGTACACCAATTCTGAATTACAGCTTTCTAGAATTAAGGACAGACAGACAGACGGACATGGCGAAACTATAATGGTTCTGTTTTGACTACAGAACCCTAAAAAGTAGGATTTTTAATTCGATTGTTTGTTTTTTATGTGTGTTCGCGGATAACTTCGTGGTTTATGGACCGATTTTGTAGATTCCTATTCGTTGGATAGGAGATATTCCGAGGGTTATATTATAAAAAGCCCAGGATCATAAATCGAGGGGAACTTTTAAAAATCGTAGGGGCGACTAATTCTTTTTTTGTTAACTATTTTAAAGCACTACAATTTAATGAAGATCTGAAGTCGTATCCATACTAATTAATTGTAAGTTAAAAGTGAAAATAATTACGTTTAACGTAATGTTTTGAGGCGGTTTTTTCTTTGAGAAATTATTTGTTTCTACAGTGGGATAATCGGAAATTTGTTATAATTTGTTTAGTATAGTTATTGTTTGATCAGATTGGGTATATTATTGTGTTTTTTATTGTGATCAGTAATTAATATAACCTGTAACCCCTTAAATTTTTTTTCTCTCATATTTAAGGAAAAATTGAATAAGAGAGAAAAAAATTAAAGGGTTACAAACCAGGGGACCTAAAGTATAACCTGACTGATTTTACGTTCGGTTGTCTTCTCTGGTCAAAGGGCTATGTTGTAATCCGCTAACTATTCGGACGTTGAGTGACGCTTGTTCAA
Source organism: Junonia neildi neildi (assembly GCA_018234505.1). NCBI lineage: Eukaryota > Metazoa > Arthropoda > Insecta > Lepidoptera > Nymphalidae > Junonia > Junonia neildi. The sequence continues at coordinate 2,294 of DVVJ01000163.1, forward strand.
TCAACGTCCGTCCTAGTCATTTAATTAAATGTCGTCATTCAATGAACTTGCTAGTCCTACAATCAAATAGCGGATGAAATACCAGATGAATGCGGTATATCTATATACTTCAGATAGCTCAATGAATAGCTCAAGCAATAGTCCTACTTCAAGCAGTTATTGCGCAACGTTAGATGGTTCGAAGACTTAGAATCAATATGTTTTCGGTACAACTAATTTACAGACGATAGCTGAAAACTGTCTGCATGACGCACACCAAGTGGTCGTACGTTCAGGTACCGTCAGAAGGAAACTTACTGAACAGAATCCGACTCCCAAAAAGGCTTGTAGTAACTCTAGGTTATAGGTATTAAATGGTAAAGCAGTGAGATATTGTACTTACTGTACGCAGATGAGACCAAAGTAAGTCTACGTGGAAGAAACAATATCAGATAGTATGACGTCATCCTTGAGAATATTATGCTCAGGATTGGATCAAGAAAACTGTTGATTGTGGAGCACGGTCTCTAATGATCTGGGGCAGCTTCTCAACTATCGCACATACAGCATTAGTCTTCAACGAATCAACAGACCATACACGTGGATTTACTTCTCATGACTGCTACTAAGATCCTTGCAGATCATGTGGCAACAGACTTAGGATATATTGGAAAAAAAACACAACTTAAAACGATAATACCCAGTTCGCGACATCGCGTAGTAACTACGCAATCTTAGTATTCGTACTATGCAATGGCTAGCTCGAAGTCCGGACTTAAATCGAAAACAACACTTATGTGATGAGCTGAAACGTCAGGTCCAATCCCAAAAACCCGACGCAACAAGCCTTCCAGAACTAGGAGTCATAATTAAAAGAAGTTTAATGCAATTCCTCAAGATTTTATTGTCAAAATTACTCTTCTTTAGGAAATTCTTAATAAACAATAAAAAGATGAATGCCAATGAGCTTACATTCATTTTATAGAACATAAAATGCACTTTTTTGTAAGTAGTATATACATTATTCTGTATTATAAAAGTTACTGCAAAAGTTAGTTAGATATAACTTTGATAGTTGAAACTTTGATAATTTTTTAAAAAATATTTGAATTGGAAATTCAATGTAGCGGGTGGCTCGATTATTTTCTGTCAAGTGTATGTTAATGCATGTATAAGTTTTTCTTACATCCAGCTTACGTGGTTCTGCCTCGTGCGAGAAAAGCAAATTACTTATTGTTTATATTCAGGTAACAGAACTCAAACTTTGTATATAAAATGCTTTTAGATAAAAATAATCGTAGGTTCTCAAACAGATAAAGTTTTAGGATGAGTGATTATTCACCCCACGATATCCAACCACCATCAGGATAAAATACCAATGAACCATCAGGTTCTGATTCAACTTAGCCTATTCTTACAAGTGAATTTAAAATAAAATACCAAAGATCCTGCTCGTTTATTTAATAGACTAAAATACATCATATTATTAAGAGTTTAATGTCTGGTTTTAATATTAAACTGAGCGAGATCAAAAAGTTTAGTTAAATATTTTGTATCAGTTTATGAGATTCTTTCTCTATTCTATTTATGTCATACAGTGACTAAATTAATTATTTAAAAGATATAAAGACCATTATGAAAAGCATGAAACCTTGATTCTACGAAAGCTCAAAACCTCAACCTTACAAAAATATATTCTTGATGTAAGTTATAAAATTAGTGCGATTCATACTTCCGCATTATTAAGCAAGAACGTAAAGCCTAGTTGTAAGATTGTAAATAGGAATGTACAATGAATAAACTGCTTATATTTAAGCATATTACTACGCTACCAATACATTCATTTATGATTTTTTACTCTTGTCGATCACGCTCTCGTTTTTACATTTACTTTATTTGTACCTGACTATTTTTTGTTCAGTGCTGATCAATTGACTTCACTTATCGGAGTTTAAATAATTTTATCAATTTACTTAATTTTGTACTATTTATTGTTTTCACCTACGGTATTTTAGATTTTTTGATTATTATTATTATATGTACCTCAACTATACCTGCCTGCATGTATGCAGTTTTTTCAGTCAAAAAATTTGTTTTGCTATTCAAAGAGGAAATGCTGCCAGTCCTTTGCTAGGCACTATGCCTTTATCTATATTTTTTTCTTTCTTTGTTTCTTTTCTTAATCTCTCTTGTGTAGTTTTTTTTCTATTCGAGTAATTAATTAGTTTAGTGATTTTTCTTATTTTTTATTTTGTTACTTTATGTAATTATTATAAAGCTTATGTTATTTAAGAATTTTAGTATTTAATATTATAATTGTAAGCTTTTATGTACCTGAAATTTAAATAAAGGTTTTATATAGTGCAAATTATTTTAATTTAACGTTATTTTAATCTTAATTTTTTTATTAGAAAAAATCATAAAAGCTATGTTATATAATTATACATCATCACTCGTTCAATGTTTAAATTATGCACAAAATATAAGTATACACACTGTAGGATATAAAATCACGTGTGGTAAGGTGGTGGTGGTAGTGGCATGTAGTAGTATAGTGGCAGTGAAGAATGCACCTGGAGATGCAGGTGATTCACAGCTGATGAGTGCAAAGGGTGTTGGCAGAAGTGTAAGCGCTGTGGGCGAGAGGGGCGGGCGGGGCGCAGATTGAGGCCACTATTTAATCGCACCGCGGCCGCGCAACGACCTGTTGTGATCCCGTCATGGCGCGCTACGCCCGTGTCGCTCCTCTGGTCGCGTGTCTCTTGTTCGCCTGCGGTGAGTCCTAACCTTTATCTTACGCCTCCAGATGCCGTCTATTTCGCGACGTCATAGTTGACGCGACGTCACATCCGCACATCTGAGAGTAAATAGTGGATGCGCCGATATCCAGTGCTGCTTAAAAGTGAACAGTGAAATTGCACCAATGACCGTCGCGAGATAGGCCGTGTCAACACAAAGTTTCCGAATGAATGCAGTCAGAACGTGATCTCCTTGCATCAAATGACTTAAGAATGTAATCAACAGGCTGCAAGCCTTTCAAGGACAATTTTAAAAGATACAACTATCGAGCTTGTAATATGTATACCGGTGTAGTGAACATACTATTTAACAATTATTTAATAAGTGTTTTATTCATCATGGAAAAGTTTAGTAGTTTTCATATTTTGTATCGATAATATGGATAAGAAAAGACCCATTTCTCATAATTATAAACGTTATCATCAAAATTTGCTATAGATTGAAATAATTTATACAGAAAAATAATATAAAAATATGTTGAGTAAAATATATATTTAGTACTGCGACTGCGCATTGTGGTTGCGGAGAACTTTCACATTTGGTCCGTGTTGCGTTGCGGCTGCGCCGCTGACGTCACTGCTGAGCCGCGTCGTAATCACGTAGAAGTGCTAGTTGCTCGAACTGCCTTCTTAATAATGCTAGAAATATCTCTAAAGTTCCAATTTACGACTTTATATTACTGTTATAACCTTTTATTATATAAACAAACTATAATATGTGTGTTCTTTATAGAACAAATATATAAAGTGAACTGGATATAAGAAAATAAACAAACATAATAATTCTTATTCTAGTTATAATTGGCAATAGTAATTATGATTCAAATCAGTCCGAAATGAAAAATAATGCTTATTATTGATGGACAATAAAATAAATAACATTATTTGGTACCTAGGTAATAGATAGATAGATAGATAATTTATTTTTGTAACGATAAAGATCCTTGCATTAACTGATTCTTTAAAATTTATGTAATGCAAAGTGATTTCATGAGTTTTCATTTTAATTGACTTGTAGTATTTCTATTTTTAAAGAATTCTTTGTAGTTGTCCTTATGTATGCATAATTATAAATACATAATATACTTAATGCAATTCAATTAAAGTATTGTACTTTTTTATCGAATTTAAAGACTGTTATGTTATTATTTGGTTTAAGGTCAAGGTTATTTACACCTATTTATTAAACAGGCTCAAAATTGCCTTTCAAAATCAATTAATGAATTAAATTTAATATTTCATGTATGCATCAAAACACTGTGCATCAAAATATTGTACTTGAACTTTAGATAAAAGGTTTTATCTTAGTAGCTATTATTAAAAAATGTTATGTTAATCCTTAAACATTAAAATCAAGAGTGCTCGTGACTATTTATCATGCACAGACATATGAGTAGATGCTACAGAATATCAAATTAATTCTTTTTTTGTTTAAGTACTGTCAAAAAGTTGTTTGTAAATTAGATATTTTAGACGCGGCTCTGTTACAACTTAATTTTATATTTTGACGATAGTAATTGATTGAAATATTTTCGTGCATAGTTTATTGGTTTGATTGTACCAGATTATCTAAAACTTACGAAAACGCGTGTTATAACTAGTTGCGTAGTTAAGGTCAAATATTTGGCACAAATCGAGTCGTATAATTTGCATTTAAATCGCTTGTAAATCCTAATTATGCGGCACTACGACCTTATGGCGAGATCGTAAATTTCTTTTCTGTCAATCTTACATTAGTTTTTTTTAATATAATTTCATTTGAAGTTGATAAAAATTGGTATCATGACAAATTTAATTCAATGATATCCACAATAATAATTATCCTGTATCTAAAGTATGTTTTTCAGTTCTTTCTTTTCATAGTTCCCTTTAAATATTTTAAAACAAATAATTTCACATTCAGGCATGCCGTATCCGTTAAATTAAATCTCAAAATATTATACTATGTTTTTTTTTTCTTGAAACGCCAGATGATGTGCAATTACCAATCGAATATGTCGAAAGGTTAAATTCGTCATATTTTATTCCATACAGCTCATCCGTTACGTGATGTTGTTCGGAGATAATAAATGTCAATCCTAAAGCGGTATAAAAGTTCACTGCATAGTGGAATTCAGTAACATAATTACCTAACAACGTTGCATATTATTGGGAAAGAGGTAGTCATCATTAAAATAAATATTAAGACTATGTATAGACTTAAGTGTTTAGTCGCTGATAGACGGATAAATGATAGAGATATACTATGCAAGGATTACTTGTAAAGTAACAGTTTTACTGATCAATTAATTGATGATATACTATTGATGATTGATATACCTATGTAGATAGAATGTAGCACATATATTTACCCAATATTATATGAAATTAAGTTACAACACAACACATGGCATGACTCTAGAGCAGGGATTCCCAAAACTCAAGTTTCCGCGGAACAGTCAAAAGGTCAGTTATAATGCTTCCGATAAAATTAATTAGTTTAAGGTTAAATATGGATATATTACCGGAGATTACAACCGATTATAATAGTTGAAAATAAGGGGTGCGGCTTAGAGTAAAATCCTAATCCTAAAGATCGGCCGTCTTCAAAAAGTTTTTAATTGATTTTAATGAAAAAACTGACGACAGTTTTCAAGCGCACTTTATAATGGGTGCGACTTTTTTTGACGCAGGGTAATTCTTCATAGATACCCAACTTCTGGGAGGGGCATCAGATTATATGAGACTTACTAAAACCCTTGCGATGGCCGCCATCAGCACGGAAACGGAGAGGCAGCGGAATTGCTTTCGCATGCGCATCCCCTGCCCCTCCTATTGGGGTGGGACTTACAGTGTAAACCTAAAAAAAGAAAAATAAAGTCGCTACGCTACGGCTACACAATGATTATTTACTTCATGTCTCCGGGGTTCCATAACTTTAGAAGTTTAGGGACTACTGTCAATTTATATCAATATAATATTTTTTTGTTCTTCTACATAGAAAAAAATATTTGTCCAACAATTTATTATCATTTAGGTAGTATCATTTTATTATAGTTCGCACAATCAAGAATTGGCCAATTTAGAGAATATCATTAATAATTAAAGATCGTATCATTAATAGCTTATTAATTAAATAGTTAAGGATTTATTTAAATTATTTTCTACATTTTCCTTTTAAATATTAATTATGACTTTATTTTAGATTAATATTATGATGAGGACGTTAATGCTGATTTAATTTTACAAAATTTTATACCGTAAAAACTGAGCAGTTACCAAACTGTAATGTAAACATATCGTGGGAGGTATCTAAATAAAAAATCATTGTGGATTTAAACACATCGTGAGAAGGTATTGCGCTCACGTCTAGATCCAGCATGGTGTCACGTATCATCGAATATTCGCATTCTTACGTTTCTCACGCTTTTTACTCTAGACTGTACCACGATTAGTTTATACTTATCTACTTAAATGAGTTTATTGTTTTCATGTTTTGATTGATTTAAATTTATGCTTTCAATCTTACATTAAAATCAAATCTAGATAAATTAATTATTTTGATGATATTTTACTATACCACTAAATGTGTAACACCAACCGTTGCGACACGATTGGTTGAAAGACTTATGAAACAACGAGTTAAGCATAAATATGCAGTGAAAGTATTTTAAAAATGTAATATACCTATTTCAGTCGCTTAAAATTACGAACTCTATCCATAGTTAACGTTGCGATATAAGAAACAATTAATCATAAGACATTTGTAAACAAATAATAGACCAATACATTCCTACATTCAATTATGTATATTTTGAATTATAACCGTAATGTACGTACCGTTTTATCACGTTCCCGTTATTAATGATTATAATTAGACAGAAGGCAACCAAAAGAAGGAAAGCCTAAAGGTAGCATTCCATATTTATTAGTGATCGGTATGCAAGTGGCGCGCTGGGCCGACGCCCGCGCCGTCGCCTTCATCGTCGCATAACTGTGTATTTGTACACCAACCTAGACACTGGTCGGGAAACATTAAATATTAAACTTGTACAATATCGCACCGAAAATAAACTTATTTCAATCTTCTTACTCGACGATTTAAAAATTAGTCATCCCCATACAAAAGACATCAACGCGCTCGAGGTAGATTTCAGTATAAAACCTTTTTGACGATTTTAGTAAACACATTGCCATGTAGGCTTGTACTTAAAGGATATATCAATACATCTTAAAGGCTACTCCAAGTAATGTATAGCTGCTCAAGCACGTGGTAGATCCGGGTCAAAGAGGACAAGTTCTCATTTATCGTTCCGGTGGTGACAACTATTTTTTATTGCGTCATGTTTTATTCATATACTACTATCGAAAACAGAATAAGTATTTATGGTAACTAAATTAAGTTTAAGGTTATAATCATTATTTGAACTGTATATCACAAGTAAAATAGTACTAAAAGTAGGTATGCTCTATGCAACTATCATATAAAATCATCTGTAGACATACTTAATATTCAGAATCGTAGTACACGAACCATTTAGTATTATATATTCTAGAATGATTGTTGGCATTGGTAACAGGGTTGAAGCATTTCCTGTTTATATTCACAAGGTTGTCTCCATACTATCTCAATCAATACGTTACTGACTCGGTAACTAATAAATGTACTTGCAGTTTTATTTATTTTTTTAGCTATTTATTTCAAATTTTAATTGTTTCCGGGAAATTTTAAAAAATGCAAAAAAAATCAGTTATTGAGCTAAGGAATCTTTTGTAACATCAAAAAAGAGTAGTACGGATGCTAATGAAAAATATAATTATCGTGAAGACGGTCGCTCGTGCGCACCCGCTATCACCTCTCGCAAGCAATCTGTTAGATAATATTGTGAGAGCTCAGTTTCCTTGTGTTACGCCGGCGTATCTCGCACACGCATATATGTGTAATTAGAGACACACACACGTAAAGCACTTTAATTAAAATAATCGTGAGCAAATATGAAGTGCGTCGAACTCTTCCTTAAATGTCAAAAAACAACAATTCTAAAATTACAATATCTTACGGGATATACGAGCTTTTAGGAAAAAAAATATTTTAAGGTTAAAGCTTTTTTTGTATATGCTAAAACTAATTAATTCAAATATGAAAATAACAGATTTCCTGATACATAGTTAGCGGTCAAGTAAATCAACTATTCCGTGACCTTTTCGAATTATAATAATTTCGTCAGAACTCCCGCACAAAGCGTCAAATACCATGCATAATATAACAATTTGATATATTCAGAAGAACTTAGAAAGAGTCGTCCTTGTCGCTTGCTTAAGCGCTGACATTTCGAGGTAGTCAAATGTCTCGTGCGCTCACTTTACCTTTGACATTTGTGTACATCTTCAAGTGACATTTTACCCTTTATAATAAAAAAATATGCAAATTAATTTTAGTATTTAATCAGTTTACTCAATATTACACAACAATATTCTATAATATTATAATATACTCACTATCTACCCAACATTACATAAAATGGTGACTTTTACTTACTTCCGGGTATATTATATGTATATTCCATAAACTAACGTTTATATGATTTCATAAGTACAATTTAGTAATTATCTGATTTAGGCATTAGCTAATGAAACTTTTCTTTACAGCGGTCGCTGATGGGCACCGTTGGAAGCGACAAGCTGATGACTCCAAGAAAGACGAAGCCTCCCAGGGAGGAATAGAAATATGCAAGGACAGGGACGCTGGCGAATGGTTCCGCGTAAAGGCCGGCGAGGGCGACAACTGCCGCGACGTCATTCAGTGTACCGCCTCGGTCAGTGCAATTGCTACTTTTACACGCATACCCTTTCTTGTAGCAACGGCCGTATTTGTATCAATGCCAAATGCAATGTTCGTCTCGGATACAAACGCCATTTTAAAATTCTCATTACATACACATAATTTATCTATGTCTGAGTACATAAGTTACAGTCTACAACTTGGACATAATAAGATATAAATATGTATACTATGACTTACCGACCTTGTTTATACTTACTTAAATTATTCAGTGCTGGTCATCGATAAACTCAAACATCTATCAAATAGAATTCAACTAGCTATATTGGTCGTGCAAAATTTGCAAAATTTAGAATAACAGAAACCTACACTAAACAATTTGTATTACATTACTATAAATAATATATTGAATTTGATTAGTTATTGATATTTTTTTTAATTAGATACTAATTGTTTAATCTATTACTGAGAATTAATAATAATATTCATTATTATTTTATTTTCACTAACAGGGTATTCAAGCTATCCGATGCCCGGCTGGTTTATTCTTTGATATTGAAAAACAAACATGCGACTGGAAAGATGCAGTAAAGAACTGTAAACTTAAGAGCAAAGAGCGTAAAGTAAAACCTCTTCTCTACACCGAAGAGCCTCTCTGTCAGGATGGCTTCTTGGCTTGCGGCGATACCACCTGTATTGAACGAGGATTATTCTGTAACGGCGAAAAGGACTGCGCCGATGGTTCTGACGAGAACTTATGTGGTAAGTTGTTGACTTAAATAGAAGACATGACCCTTATGGGTCCCTATTTATATTTTAATTGAAGAATAGCATTATCTTATATTAAACACATTGATGAACTTGAACAACTACGAATAAAAACTTGCTCGTACAACATGACGAACGACTTGCCTGAAATGCCAATCACTTGGCCTAAAAAAACATCTCAATGCTATGTCGCAACGAGCCTTAACCAAATGGGGTGTTTATTTTATTTACATTTTGTTGCATATGTTAACATTTGGTTTCTTATTACACAACGTTGTCTATAAAAGTAGATAAAATAGCTTAGTTACGTGTAATTATTTATAGACTGTATTGGAAAGTTCAATGTTATTTCTCGAAACAGTTTTCTGACCCCAGACACTTAGCCACAATTTGACATGACTTGAAAACAATATTAACTTCCGGACGAACATATAGAACAGCTACGCTTGCGGAATATATTCTCAAATTTTTATCCGTGGTTTAAATGTATGTGTGTGTATTATTTAGGTACATTTTTTTGCAAAAATGATTCTCATTTGATATTTTACGTGATTACGAATTTGTGCTATAGATATCACATGCGATCCAACGAAGCAAAGCAAAGGTTTGGTAATCGCTCATTTTGTTGAATATTTCAATATGAATTAAATTAGTTACACAATTTACACGTTACACTAGTTTGTGTTATGTGAGTTTATTGCTGTATATCACGACCACCATGTTTTATATCAAAAAGTGAAATCAAAATGGATATTGACTGTTCCGAGCGGTATAAGTAAGCGAAAGTACCCGTGCAGGTTCTACAAGCCACGTGTCTCTAATAACTTAAGATATGCCCCATACATGTACACTAGCAATGGCAATGATTTCTAAATTCGACAGAATGCTTTGAATACAATTTATATATAGCACAAAATATTACTCGTAACCACTGTTTACTTCTATACCCTAAATTTTTGGAAAGGTACATAAATAAAAATAATTATAATTGGTACGCTACACGTATTATCTTTTGTTTTAGACATCGACAACGACCCTAACAGGGCCCCGCCGTGCGACACTTCGCAGTGTGTATTGCCCGACTGTTTCTGCTCAGAAGATGGTACAGTCATCCCCGGTGACTTGCCTGCCAGAGACGTTCCCCAAATGATCACAATTACTTTTGACGACGCTATCAACAACAACAATATTGAATTGTACAAAGAAATATTCAATGGAAAACGTAAAAATCCAAACGGTTGTGACATCAAGGCCACATTCTTTATTTCTCACAAATACACGAACTATTCAGCCGTGCAAGAAACCCACAGAAAGGGACACGAAATTGCCGTACATTCAATCACGTAAGTACTAACTTCTTCCGAATAAATGGTTCTTATATTTATTAAAAAAATGTTTTTATTTATTATTTATTCCTATGCAGGCACAACGATGACGAACGTTTTTGGAGCAACGCTACTGTTGATGATTGGGGCAAGGAAATGGCTGGCATGAGAGTAATTATCGAAAAATTCTCAAACGTGACTGATAATAGTGTTGTAGGTGTACGCGCTCCATATTTACGTGTGGGTGGCAACAACCAATTTACAATGATGGAAGAACAAGCCTTCTTGTACGACAGTACTATCACCGCACCTCTCTCGAACCCCCCGCTATGGCCTTATACCATGTACTTCCGCATGCCTCACCGTTGCCATGGTAATTTACAAAGTTGCCCGACAAGAAGTCATGCCGTTTGGGAAATGGTTATGAATGAACTTGATCGTCGCGAAGACCCCAGTAACGACGAATATTTACCCGGATGTGCTATGGTCGACTCTTGCTCAAACATTCTCACCGGAGACCAGTTTTACAATTTCTTAAACCATAATTTCGATCGTCATTATGACCAAAATAGAGCTCCTCTTGGACTTTACTTCCACGCTGCCTGGTTGAAAAATAACCCTGAGTTCTTAGAGGCATTCTTATACTGGATCGATGAAGTTCTTCAAACTCACAACGATGTATACTTCGTAACCATGACACAAGTTATTCAATGGATTCAAAACCCTCGTACCATCACCGAGGCGAAGAACTTCGAGCCATGGAGGGAAAAGTGCGCCGTAGAAGGCATTCCTGCCTGTTGGGTGCCTCACTCATGTAAGCTTACGTCGAAGGAAGTTCCCGGGGAAACCATTAACCTACAGACCTGCGTCAGGTGCCCAGTCAATTACCCCTGGCTCAATGACCCCACAGGCGACGGTCATTATTAAATGAGATCTCGCGCCTCGCGTGGTGCAAATTAGTTGATAAAATAAATTGCAATTATCAATTGCTAGGACATTATATTCGGTTTTATTAAAATAACAACTTTACAGTGTTGACTTATTCGATGAATATGTGTCCGTGTAATTATAAAATGTACTGGGTTAAAATCCCGTCTGTAGTCTAAGTACCTACCTAACTGTATGTAATATAGATTCACATGATATTTAATAGGTCTGTTTTAATACTTTATGTGATTTTTCTACTGTAAGTCTGTTGGATAAAATTATAAATACAAAATATAAAAAAATATTTCTGTTGTTTTATTTTTTTTAATATGAATAAAAAAATTAAATATTCTATAAGAACTGGTAGAGGAGAAGTGTGAAATTCGACCTATCTCGTTAAAATTTATTTAAAATGAGTGTTAAAAGCTAATATACTTAATACCTATTCAAAAAAATCATTACATAAATAATTTCAACGGTATATACACTATCACACTCAAACATAAACACCGTATAACTCTTACTAGTCAAACTACTGTCTGCAATTTCTGATATCCTGTAATAATAAATTATTACATGTACGCAATGAGATGAAAGACTTAATATACCAACAATGTTATTCTATGTCATTCATATTAATTTAATGAACGAAATTCGATGGCCAGGTGGCCACTAATATTTGGCCATAACATTAGAAATGCTAAGTAGATAAATAAAAACATTTAAGTGCTATTTTTAATATCATAAATAAAAAATAATAATATTTTAATAATTGCTTACACAAAGAAAACCGCATAGGTATTCTTAATCACGTAACAGTGATTCGAAATTAACGTCACTTTTAATGTTTTAACGTTATTTTTAATGATATTACTCTAATAAAGACAGTGTTGTTTATATATTTTTCAAAAACAACTGTCAATGTCCAAATTCTTGAATGGAAAAAAACCATGAAATGAATATCCGTATACATAATTAAATCATTGATATTCACTCTTCGTACGCATAAGCTCCTTGAGAGTCTACAAAATGCCAAGTTTGTGATGCAAAAAGTAAACTATATAAAACCATATGTATACATTTATTATGCGTATAGTTCTCAAAATATAATTATACTAAAGAAGCAAAAAGAATCACGTACGCAATAGATTAAAACATTGAAATAGATTTTATATATTCCTTTGATGATGAAAATCTTTCGAAAAACCTGAACACCTTTATAATACGACCTTTTTATTCAAATAACTGTTTGCAGAAACCACCGCCGTTGTAGTAATACAAATTGGTTAATGTTTTAATCATATTACTTTTTATTTAAAGCTGTAAACGACTTTTAAAATACTTTATGATAAAAAGAAACCGTCCTTCACATTTTTGCATGTTGACTACAGCCGAAAATACTTATAAATGCATTTAACACCAGGCTGATCAACGATATATAATATAAGTTAAGGAGATACATAAAAGTATAAAAAGTTACTTATTGTTAATAACTCGTTAATAATTAATTTGTCATATTTTAAAAATTCAAACAGCTCTAATCGCACAGATTTAAAATAATTTTTGATTGTTTGTTTGTTTGAATTGAATAGACTCCGAAATTACTTGACCGATTTAAAAAATTATTTCACTGGCTCTATTAAATTTTCAAAAAAGTTAGCAATACCCATGCGAAGCCGCGGCGGGGCGGTCTGCTAATGCTATAAAGCTATAAAGATTATTCTTCATTGATTATCGTAATGATATAAATAAATGGGTGCTATGAAGAAAGGCAATATACCTATATAGGTACCTATACCAAAAGTTAAGAAACCAAATAATTATTATTTTCTAAATAACTCTAAACTGAATAAAGTTCAACAATTAAAACCTGACAACTTAAAAGTGTGAAATAAGAAATATAAGGGCCGTGGTCGTATGCAACCTCCTTACCCTAAAATACGTCGTTTAGGTACATGTGTAAGTACAAATACATATAAAGTATAATGAACAGGCAATTAATAAAAAAGAATATTTAAAGAGTTAGATATGTAGAGGTGATATAAATTTCGGAATAGCTATTGTTTAATGCTTCATAGTATTATGTACGCAATCTTAAAGTAAGACAATAGTTGAGGCTCGACACCAACACTCCGCCTTCCCGGGGCTGACACATCGGCCTCGGTGGGCGGTTCGTTGCACATCATCACCTTCGAAACGACCGTCTGCGTATACTATGCATATCGTCATCACAACAAACTTTCCATTCGATTTTGCAATGTGTGGTGAATATGAATCCAAAATAAGGACAATGAAAATCAATAGTATTGTTAGCAGCATCAAAATAAATAGAGAGTCGACACTTAGTATATAATTGATATAAGTAAGCATAGACATGAAGAGAAGCGCAAAACAGCCTGCGATAGTGAAAGCAGTGAAAGTCATCAGGTAGAGTGCGCAGCCGTAGCATTCTTTATTTATATTCCTGCGTTTCTTAAAATAACACTCTTGCGTAACAATAACCTAACACTGAAAACGCATAAGGTAAATTTTACAAAAAAATCGTTTCCAGATCACGTCAATGCTTATCATATTAAACATTTTTTTAAACATATGACATAAATATTTAATCGCATAAATTAACAGCTGAATCATTAAATTTCATATGTTAATAAAAATATCAAACTTAAAAACGTTAAAAACTAATACCATAATCTCAATCAAGTCGGATTTACAAGGTCAACTTTTGGATATTTGTTCGTAAATGTTTTCCTTATCGAGTCGAGTTAATACAAACACATTTATGACTTAACTTCTTCGAAATAAACTTATAAATACCTCTAGCTATACCTACTATTCATTTGTACAATATAAGTTTATATTGATAACTAACTGAATTAACTAAAATAATAGTATACTTAATTTTTTCTTAAAATAACGCTATTGCGTAACTGATTTATAGAACTTGTAATTTCGTTTTAAGTCCACCTTTTAATGACTTTTGTAAAAAACATAGAGCATTGTAGGAGTTTTCTTCATTGAAGTGAGTTCTATGTATAGTTGCTGACCTTATTAATATAGATAGAATTGCTTAGATGTATACAAACCGCATTTATTCTGTGTTAATAGGTATACATAGGTGTGCATGCATTGTCGCAAGTGAAAGGAAATATCTTGAAGGATCCTTGACTCTTGCGCGCCTACTTGCCGCCGTGTTGCGCGTCGCCGGTACCTTAACTTTGACGTGTATACTGCGCGCATCTCATTCTTAACGTTTTACTCACTAGAAATTTTAATACTTGGCTTCTAAGTCATGTACAAGCCAATTCTTTAATTTAGATACAAAAGTAAAAAAGGTACATTATTTCAAGTACAAGATTGTTAATATTTTTAATTAAGTATGTTCCTGTAAGGTTACATTTCCAACACACTTATGAACGACAAGGTGACGAGGAAACGTTATAAAATATAATGCACATAAATACATATGTGCCGCTTGTAAGTTGTACTGAGTAAACTAACAAAAAGTTTAAGTTTCTTTTTATGTTAACGCATATCAATAGGCTACTTTTAGATAATCATTAATACTATAAAATATTTATATTCCTAATAAATATGTATACGTAATATATTATTTCTAAATACCTATTAGTCTAGTCAACTTGTCCGATTTTTTGCAAAACCTTTGAATAAGTATTCTCCGAAAATTACAAAATAGGTGTCATTCGATTCGTAATTTTACGTAAAAAGTTTAAGGAAAAGTGCGAAAAGGTGCTGAAGATGATCGCTAAAGTTATAAACAATTTAGTATAAAAAGCTGGGGCTCGGCTTTTATTAAGAAAATTAAAATATTTTGAAAATTTTTAAAATAGAAAAAAAGACTCAAAAAGATCAAGTCCTAAAAAAAGTTATTAATGCCGGAATTGTTTCTCTAATCTTTATAATTTTTACAGAGTTTAGAAAATAGAGCTAAAAAAAATCTGGCATATACCTACCGTCAATATATGTTTCATGTCTGAACGGATGTTTCATATAGAAATAGCTTGAATTCTATGAAAGGACAAGAAGGTATAATAATAATTAAAAGTAAATTACTTCGTTTACATTTAATTAATATGAAGAGAGTAAAATGATGATCAAATATCATAAATATTTTTCTCTATACCAAGAGTAATATGAATTTGTAGAGTATTATAAAAATAAAAAACTTTTCTGATTATTAAATATTTATAAAGGAAAAAACAACATTTATTATTCTCTTTCATTTGAATAATCTTAATTACTACAAATTCATAGCCAATCAATGGCCTTATACAGAACAGGTAAGCTCAACTTGTCTCCGGAAATCCTGAATTACTTCCACCTTTTTTCTGTTTCCGTTTACTTATCAATTAACGACATACAGATACATATATAAGTACGCACAGTAAAAGCAGTATCAAGTGTTAATAATATTGTCATAATTAAATTACAAATAAATAATTAACATTAACACTTTCACACGGTGTCGATGTGCTATCTGTTACATAATGTTTTCGAAGATTAACCGTTTAAACTATCGATTGATTGCTTCTTAGCAATATGCAGTTGTTACGTGCATATATGACCCGGATACGTGGCACACATCTGTCTCGTAGGTATAATTTCATACAGCAACTTATATCATAAAATGTTTATAAAAAGATAGCGTATTTTATTAGGGTTCCGTAGTCAAAACGGAACCCTTATAGTTTCGCCATG
>DVVJ01000164.1:0-18553 GCA_018234505.1 Junonia neildi neildi
CTCAACTATTTCAGCTTGTTTGAAAACAAATAAGACAGTATTGTCACCAATAATGACGTCCACGATTCGTCTTAATATTTACAAGTTTAGCGTAGTCTCAATGTTTACAATATTAAAAGTGCATTGTGTAGGTAATTTATAGAAATAATTACAAGGCCATTCGTTAAATCGATGACTTACATTTCGACGTTTCGATACAGTTTCGAAATGTGTAAATGGTTACCTATCGGTAGTATAATTTACGAAAAATCTTTCACTGGCAAGTGTGATTGATCGGAAGTGTATTGTTTCGGCCAGACGGAGAAAGCGGCGCAGGAGAGGATCGCCGACCTGCACGCGATGTCGGTGCTGAGTACGTACCAGGACAACCTCTCGCAGGACATGAACACCGACCGGTGAGTTTAGATGTTGTACCAATGACATTGCAATGAGCTGTCCAGTGTTTTATATCAATGGTGCGTAACTTTGTAGATGGTGCATTGACCAGCCGGTGGCAAAAGTAACATGGCTTTCTGCCAAAGGCTAGTGCTGGATGGATCGTGATAATCCGTAAAGTTACGCATCATAAGAATTTAAGAAAACGACACCTTGATACCGATTTTATACCCTGCTTAGCAAACTTCGTTATAAGTCCTGTAAAAACTTCGAAAATATTACAAGTTTTAGTTAATTAAAAAGTTTTAATTAAATTTTATTCAGTAAATGAGATTGGATATCGGTTTCCAATATTTACAATACAATTCTTGCGAGTTCTCTGTTGCTATCGCAACGGTTTTATTCACTTTGTTCCAATAACTTTTTTATTAAAAGAAATAAAATATACGTAAAGTTATGTTACATGTAGAAATAACTTAGCAGCCGTGCCGAAGTATTATTTTTCGAGACACTTGATATTAAGAGTTATTATTTCATGTACTGTCATAATATCAAACTTCTAAAAACATTTTTAGATAAGACACTGAGATTATTGATGTTATTTGTTTATGTATGCGAATGTGTAATGTCATTGGTCTTTGTGTCCTGTGTCGTAACTCGTACGCATGTGGTTGTAACAAAACCGTTAATTTTTTTATCGTTTGAAAGTTATCGAAGTCACTAATGAGGTAATAGGGAAAATAATTGAACAAATGGAAAAATAGGTATAACAGAAATAACAGTTACGTAAATTAATGATTCTACTCGGCAGAGTTATCCTTTGCACCGGAAGTTTTAGGTTTTAGTATGTGTTACGTTTTTTTGTATCTACGTTTATTATGTAGTGTTGTGCATTAAGAAGTCGACCCGTGACGTCAAAAGTGCGGTCATCACTTAATGGATTAGAAAACTTCTTGCTAAAATAGATAGAAGGAACAACAATGACAATATGAAAAACTTTTAAGCTTGTTTTGTTCCTATAATTTTCACATATCTTTTTGTTTTGTGAAAATTAATTTTTGTGAAAATAGCACTTTCGATGTGACGAGGGTCCTACTTTTGAACGTTTTCAATGTTGTTAATTGTCTTAAATATTTATTTATTGTTCTTGAAGATTGTGTTCTTTCTTAAACTTTAATAAAGAGTATAATTCTTTAGAGATCTTCGGAAATGATAAATAATGATAAAAAAATGTAGCTAACATTTTAAATGTTCTTGTTTGTAACTTTGTATCGTAGTATTTATGTTAATTATGAGAATTTTAGTGTTTTTGTTTCAGACTTTCAGTTATATTATTTGGTTGAGTGACGTTACGTTGTGGAGTATTTATGTTCATGGTTAAGTTAATGTTAGTGATGTTAGTTTCATGTCTGTGTATGTCGGGTTTTATGTTTTTAGTTTAGAATGTAGATTTGAATTAAATAATAAATATAAACATTTAACTAACGATTAATTCATTTAATTTTAGGGATAGGTACGGAGATTTAAATTTATCACGAATTTTTGGTCCTTATGGATTCTGTATTATTTGAA
Source organism: Junonia neildi neildi (assembly GCA_018234505.1). NCBI lineage: Eukaryota > Metazoa > Arthropoda > Insecta > Lepidoptera > Nymphalidae > Junonia > Junonia neildi. The sequence goes on from DVVJ01000164.1 coordinate 1,948, forward strand.
AAAGATAAATTGATCAATTTTAGAAGGAGGATTTAGATGAATATTTTTACACTACCTTTCGATCAGAGTGTACATAATTATATCAAAACCAAAAATTTAATATTTACATAAACCACTAGCTTTCATGAAAGCAGCCAAAATGTTCTATCATTGCGAGGGTACATTATGTCTTATATCAGATTTTCATCGGAAATACTAACCTAATGGTTAGTATTTCCGATGAAAATCTGATTATAAGAAAGAAAGAGAATCTGAATTATAAGGAAATGTTTCAATTAATAATTATTCTAGTGGTAGCACGTAGCGATTTGAGTCATCGTTATTATAGACGTATAGGTACCTAAATAATAAATTACGATACACTAAATATATAACATCCTTAAATGATAAATGACAAACTAGTAAGATATCACAAAGTTAGTAGGTTATCACAAAGATATCAAAAAGTTAGCTTTTCACATAATTACAAACTTATTTTCAAGACTATGTTGCATGATCCAATTAGACCATAAATGTATGTATGAACATTGTACATACTTAAATTCCGTTTTGATATTTAGCATTCACATTTTTTCCTACAAAGTATTTACTATCTCAACTACCAATAGAATGGTTTTACAATCAAAACTATATTTTTGGATCTACCGAAGAGCTCATTTCTCAAATTGATCTAAGTTATTTCGTAAGCCTTTATTATCAGTGCATTACCCCTATCCGTAATTGGATGGTAAACGACGACGTCATCGTTTGCGTTTTGTTATTGAATCGCTAACTGATGAATAACTCCTTGACATTCTTTGTTCGAAAATTTTAAATGGAGACGAGTTAAATGTTTCCTTTTGATGTAAGTATTCCATCTATTTACAAAATTGCACAGAAGTAAATTGTACATTTTGGAGAGTGGACAGAATAAAGGCCCCGATTTGAAAATTTCATAAATAATCTTAACAAAGAAAGAGTAATTTCTTTGTATTTGGGTACATATATTGCCTTACGTATTACAACTGATAAATTCCTGTACCACCAAATGCAAACAAGAACACTTTTGTGTTCATTTTTTGTAAACAGTGAATGAGTCAAATTTTTTACACAAAAGAGACATAAAAATACAAACATCACGCTTGTAGTACACTGAAACAAAAAGGACGGGCTAAAATACAAAGGTCCATTTGTATAATTGACCGTAACTGACATATTCCTTATCCACATTAGTTTTCCATGAATTGCAAAGATGATATCATCTTATTTTATTTTAGGCACTTATTTTATGAATGTTTAAATTTTTCCATTTTCTGGAGACGTAAAAATAAGTAGTATGAAATAAATAAAAACATTTAGAAGTTCAATGACTTGTGTAACGAAATATTTCTCAGCTGAGCAATCTAGGTAGCAATTGATGATTTATTTGCCAGTTCATAAATTTTTTACAGACGTAAATTGACTTGAATCAATATATCGCAATTGTTCCAAGGACTTTCCTTTATTGCCGATGTGAATGCGAAGTTTTATGTAATACAAAACAGGCTCGATAAGAACATTTTATTGTAGGTACCTTTTAATGTCTTTTGTTAACTGAATATTCCGAAAATTGCAAATTTTTTGAGTCAAAATTAGGCACATATTGTTGTTATAAGATCTTCGCCCTTTGAATAACTTTACAAGTAATTCACTTCATCACCAGTGAATTTTGTTTAGAGGATTAGCCTACTTTTTAGACAAACAACCCGATTTGATATCTGATTCTAGCGAATTCTCGAATTAATTGACTAACTAGTGTATAATCAATTAACTAAATGGTTATCTAATAATGTTTGTCCGTAAATCCATTAACCAATTATTTAACATTAACCTAAATGAATGAAACCTTCAATTGGGTTGCAACCATACAGCAGTGTGTCCACGACTAACATTACAGGGACAACGGTAGCGAGGCGTCCACTCGTCCGGCAGAAGACTGTGGTTGCGGGGTACCGTCGCAACCAGATGTAACCAACAATAATGGGAAACCAGTGGCGAATCATTGCTCGTGAGTAGTAGAGAGATTGGGCTCAAGCGCGGATTCAGGATTTTGCTGAGGGCAACAAGATGGTCCTCTCGTTATCGTCAAAATCGAAAAAGGTTTTGGTAATTTTAGGCTCTGTAGATGGCAAATGTTGGCATGTTTTTGGTTGGTCTTTAAAATTTTGTATAATAACTAAGAGGCCCTTTTAGAAAAAGGTTTGCAATTGCCCTTGGATCCGCGCTTGGTATGGTTATTTTTATCAAATATGCACAGAACCAAATAGATGCACTGGTATTTCCAAAATGCAAATATCATGCTGCTTGGTAGCAAAATGGGACATCACTTAATAATCGATAGTGACTATCAATTACATATCATTTGTCTTAATCTGATCTTCAAAGAGTAATTCAATTGAGCAGATAATCCGAAGATATTAAGGCTAAACGCATGCTGATATACAGTTTTCCGTAATGCATAACCAATTTTCTCAGGACAAGTTATGTTTCTGTCCAGATACACTGGTAGGCTGTGAATCTGTCTTGACGTGCGCTTGGCCTTATATTGTAGTTAATGAGGTTTCATTCAGATCTGTTCATTACGTTTCGATGGTCTTTATCTACTAATTATAATCTAGGTCATCGTGAGCACGTGTAGATAGACTATGAGTCTCTTATATAAGAGGTAATGATCTAAAATTCGAATAAGGTAAACATATACAAACTTTTATAAATGTCATAATTATTCCATCTAAGATTCTGAGGCTTTTTATCAATATTTCCCTTTTTAATATAATCTTGGGACTAGAAGTAAACGCTACATTATATTATCTATAGTACGTACCTACTAGTATTTTTTATATTGGTTTATGGTATCATTAGATAAGTAAAAACGCAAGTTTAAACAGGAAATAATCAATATATTTGCATCTTGATTGGAACAAGTTTCTACTGGTTATTCCTGAAATTCGAATTAATTGATTTCCTTCGCGGCTGTATGCGAGAATCTTTAAGTATTTAGTAAAAAGACAGAAAATAATATACATGAAAAAAAAAATATAACAGATGAATAATTGTTAAAAATGTAGAAAAATGCACAATATTTTATTCGCATAGAAGTTTCACTGTGGAATATTAGATACACTAAGCTCGCTTGAAAATATTTTTACTAAAATATAAATGGCCTAATTAGTTCAATTTACTTATCAACAGCCGAGCCGAGATTAGAAAATTGCATAAAAAATCATACCTAACATTTTGTCCGTAGTAATAACATACGTATACCTAAATAACACATTATTTTTTATACAATTCGTTTTTTGTATCAACTTATCAACGTAAACATAACAAAACAAGTTAGTATGAAATATTTTACACGATTCATACATTCGTGTGTAAGATTGCACTAACTATTGTCCAATCAAGTTGGTTTCGTCAACGGGTGTGGGTAACGCATTGTTACGTTAAAACTGCTTCTTGTTCGTTATTGCTTGTTTTCTCAGGAAAAAGGTGAGGGGTTTATACTATATTTTATATTACCTTTTGTATATTATGTATAGTTAATCCAGGTTTGACTAACTATCATTCGCATGCCAATAATGTACTAATCTTAAAAAGTAAAGAATCAGCTAAATTGTACCCTGTAAATTCATGGAGTTATCCATAAAATACGTTGCACAGAATCCAGAATGCTAATCAGGCTTAATGGTCTTTGAATCGATGTGGAATTTATTGTTTGATGCCACATGCACATGCATATAGAAAATGCAAAATTAATATGCTATTCTAGCTCTGGTCAGTCTAGTAGATTTTTCTGGAACATATCCAAAATATTTCTTTCCAAATCTTTTCCCAACAGAATCTTTCTGCCAATTCAATATTACAATTTGTGTTACATCAGATACTCGAGTAAAGCAATACTACAATGTTACAATGTTAAGTCAACGTATTTTATGGATGCTAATAAATTGCAAAGCAAAAGTCGTATTAAATCACATTAAAAACTTATGATAACCGTTCTTCTAACCTTGTATCTATAATTTGGAACTTTTCCTGTGTTCAGGATAGTAATGGGCGGTATCCTTAACAATCCATCGCTAACGTTCAATGATGGAGTGCGATCAGTGGACTTTGTGCTGGTCTGGGAGGCGGGTAAGGACGATGCGACCACACCAGAGGCCTACGAGCACAGGAAGATATTTGAGCAGAACCTCGAGAAAGAAGGCCTGCAGCTGGAGAGAGAAGCACCTGAGGATCTATACGGATTGAATTTTATAAAGGTAGGTGAGATATGGCATAGGTTTAAACTTAACGTAACTACTTTACTTTACGTTCTTCTTCTTCTCTAAATATATTGTGACAAGAGGAGAGTGGAGACAGCAAGTGATTTAATAACGCCATAAAATTAAGAATGATTTGAGAATTTGGCTGTTATAATTGTATGTAAGAAAAGCTGTTGATTTAATTTAAAGGAAACGGGGTAAATGTTTTTATAAACTATATCATTTTGACTTAAAAAGTGTTAATCTATTTGACATTTTAATAGCTTTAACTTTAGGCGTTACATTTTAATTTTATACGGCAATATTTTTCCTAATAATTTATAGGCATAAGCTTTTAATTAAATATGCTATGTTTAATCGGCAAGTGCGTCCCAAGGCCGCGCCTATAAACAATTTGCGATATTAATTAATTAAAAGGGCGCATTTTCCTTGACATTGGAAAATGAAATTGAGCTGAATTGCTGAAAATAAATGTTTTAATTCTATAAAAGAGAACTTCAATTTAAATAATCTTCAAACCTACAGTTTAAATTAAATCTCGTATTCTAAATATGTAAACACTGCCTATTTATTGTGATAGACATTAGTCCACTATGAAGAACTAGCACACTTTCACATATCCTAATTAACATTTTCTTTCCTAGTTTCCTATTTATCTTTATTGGACTTATTTACGGGAAATAAAGCGCTGCAAAAGTTCATGGACAGAGGTTTAAGCCAAGTGAACTGGCTGTATATTAGCCGACGAATTTTATAAAAAAATATTTTTTTTTCTAGATACACGCACCTTTAGCGGTGCTAAGAGACTACAGTGAAGTGCTCAAACTTAGAATGCCGATGAAGGTATGTTTTTATAAAATTTATTAATTATTATTGAATAATTTCTAAATGTTTAAGGTGCAATGTGATAATATTGTTTAGAAAGAATATAGTTTTACAGGATGTCAATGTCTTATTGTTATTGATGTTTAGAATTTGATTGTCATGCTAAAATCTATTAGTGAGTAGCCTCTCTTCCCTTAGCTTTATAAAAGTCAATTTTATTTAATTTATTTACATATTTTATTGTTTTTATTATTTAATTGTAGATGTTATTTCCTTATTAAACCTATATAAGTATTAATATATAAAATATTTTAATAAAACGATTTTAATGCTATAATAAGTATTTGGGTACAGAAATAAAGTAAATTTAATTTTTATCGAAAAACAATTATTTAAGAACTTGCAACAATTATAAAGATATGCACCTGTGCAAACATCCACGAATGCTTCTTCACTCGTGAAGGCTTTTATAAAGAGTGTCAATCACATGTTAGCACTATAACCGTGTGTACGTCCATAGGAATGCAGTAAGATACGGAAGGGGGGGCGGACGAATGCCATACTGAATGCTGCGATGTATATGTCTAAGGTATGCAGCTGTCGTGGCTACGGATGCGTACACGCTTAACTAACAGCTTGAAATGTGCGGTTTGGTTAGGGAATGGGAAAAATGGGGATGTTGAGAGAAAATCTTCTATTTGAGATTTTTGGTGGAATGTTTAAAGATGGTTTTATTGGTCCAAGTTAATGAATATTCTTGTTGATTGCAAGCAGATGGACAGCATGCAGTTTAAGCAGTCCTATTTTCAACTGCATGTGGTTGGCTGCTTTTATTATGACGTTGACGACAATGTATGTTTTATATCATTGACTGCGTAGTGTTATAATGCCGTTCGTAAAAAGTTTATGACTTCATATGTAAGTCTGATAAGAAATACCTTTTTTTCTTATTTGACTGTAACTTATACATTAAACTTTTAGAATAAATGAGTGGCGGCCAAAAATTAGTAGCCCACTCTGACTATCACAGTTATCTGAATTGAATTGACGTGCTGTCGGTCTGGTTGTTCTTGGAAGTTTATTGAAAAATAAACACGAAAACACGTAAACACGAAAACTTCTTTAAATATTCTACTATTGTTTGTAATATAATAGCTAAAATTTGGATAATGGTCATATCATCATAACTGCTATGCTAATAATACATACAGTATTTGGTAGTAGACAATGGCGTATTTGGCTGTGGTTAAGCTGAAATTCTATATTAAATACAAGATGATTAACAAAATAATTTCTTTATATATTTTTTATTTCTTGATTCTAATCGTTAATTTGGCCCTGTACTTTTCGCAAACTCTTCTATTCACCTATTGAAGCTAATACGAGTAAACTTAGTAATATAGTTGTGATATGTAGACAGTGTTGGGCAAAATGTAATCTGATTACTGATTACTAACTGCGATTACTTTAAGTAATCAGTAATCACGAAGTAGTTAACTACATGTAATCTAACTACATGTAGTTTGATCACTTTTACGATTATTTTATGTAGTTAGTAATGAGTAATCAGATTACATTGTGCCCAACACTAGGCCAGTTATGATTTTCTATGAAGTGTAGCAAAGTTGAAATTATCGCCTATATTACACAACATATAAAAGCGGCACTTTCTCCAATCATCTACTAATTTATACAGATGGTTTTTATAAAATTAAAATTTCTTTATTAACCGACTTCAAAAAGGAGGAGGTTATTTTTTTTATTATTTAGTTTCTTTATTTGTCAAGAAAATTAAAGTTATTGTTTTATCCTTTCCGATGGTATGCAAAAATTGGTGGGCAGGGCAGTCTGATATCAAAACAGTTTTCACCTCTATCCCAGAAATAATATGTTTTTATTTTATTTATTTAAAATGTATCTACCTATATCTATTTATTTGTTTGTAGCATCGGAACTCCCCTACCGATTCGACTAATTTCAATACATTTAATGTTTTAAAGTTCATAAGTAATACATGTAACTTATATTCATATTATTTATTAATAAAGAAAATTATTACAATATTTTTGCAATGATCTTAAACAGCTTGACAGCGTAATCCTGATTGGATACTTTTTTTTTTTTTGTTAATGCAGGGTTAATCTTCGTAGATACCCGAGTCCTGGGGGGGATGTCGGGTTATGTGAGATTGCACTCACTAAAACCCCCTGCGATGGCCGCCACAGCATGGAAAACGGAGAGGCTACGGGATCGCTTTCGCAGCACGTCCGCGGCCTCTCCCGTGCGTTGCTCCGCTTTCTATAAATCTAATGTCATAAGAACTTCCTCTTAAATTATGGTATTTTTTATTCTATAATATTGGTTTCTATTCCATTAAATTAAAAGTTTCGATGACAATCGTGGAAAATTTGTTCTATTCGATACATGCTTTGAATTATGGTAGTCGATATTCAATCGGTAAAGTCTAGTCGGTCTAGTCTAGACAATCGGTAGTGTCTTCACTCGGTACTCGTATATGGCTAACTCGACCTCGAGTCACTATATTAAATGAAAATTTGAAGCACCAAAGAAGCTACAAAAGCGTTGTCAGTCTACGAAATAAAGGAGATAATTAAAAAGTAAGGTACGGACTGGGGAGATAAGTAAGGCTCAAGGTAAAAATCGCAGATCTTCTCCAAAATTGTAGTTCTGGAATCAGGAATTTCAATTACTGTCAGTAAACTACATCTAAGCTCCACCACAAAAACTCACAAAATCTATCGCATACTATAAAAACAAACTTTACACCTCAATTCTCATACTCAATTTATTATCCAATTCCGCCATTAAACATTCAATCAGTCTTCACTATGTAAATAAAATAATAGTAAAATTTTTATTTTATTATAGCATTTAATATCGTTAATTGCAACAGATGCTGTAACTCACGTACAAATGGCTTTTGGATAGATTTAATGTTACCAGTGTTATGACAAAATGTGGAGACGAAAGTTGCTTAATTAAATTTATTATAGGGTTGTCACACACACTTTATATAATAAAATAAACAAAATTACTGAAGCGAATACAAAAGCGAAGCCGAGGCAAGACAAGAATATTCTATTGTGTTATACTAAACAGCCTGTATATACCTAACGGCTGGTTAAGGGAAAAAGAAGAATAAATTGGCGGTTAATTCACCAGACGAGCCGCAAACGCGTTGCTTAATTAAAAAGGGATACAAAAAGAGGGGAAGGAGGTAGAAAGTAGGATAAGAATGATTAATGGGAGTTATTTCCAGGTCTATCATGCGTCGTAAAATGGTGCTTTTGAGTATATTACTTAATGATGGTTTTCGGTGGGCTTGGTACTGCACCTATAGATCCAGCCAGAATACAATCTATAGTTAGTAGGCCAAAGCAAGACTCTACTACAATGATTATTGTAGTAGTAGTATATTTTAACCCTTAAAGGGTCTAGTCAATTACTACATATATATATACATAGATGGGCTGACTCGACCAGGGACTCACCACACTGTCTAAACATAGACCTTTAAAGCCAGTGGTTAAAATATCTTTTGAGTTCAATATTTTTATTCATAATAATTCCGTTTGACACAAATATCCGTTTCTAGATAGTCCTTGTTGGTCACCGCACCTCATAACTAGAGACCGGATTATATGCAACATAAAATGGTCATTATATGCATGGAGATATGCAAGAAAAATACCTGAAATATGCAACAACAATGGCGAAATATGCAAAAAATATGCAAATGCATATAATTTTTACCTAAAAAATAACAAAAATAGGTACAATTACCGATAAAATAAAATTAAAAGCCACAATTTTCTTCAGTGGCGACCAAAAAATAAGGTCATCACGTACATTTCCGCGACGAAATTTAGTCGTCACAGACTAAAAAAAAAGATCGTCAACCAAAACAGTTCGAAGCGCGAGACAAAAACCCTTGATTGTTAGGTGAAATATGCAATAAAAACCGACAAAAACGGCTAAAATATGCAATTATTCCAAGAAATGGCCGAAATATGCACTATCCCCAAAAAGTGGCAGATATGTGTAAATGCATATAATCCGGTCTCTATTCATAAATATGTAAATGTCCTAGTTTGTATCAAAATTGATTGAGTAAATTAATAAAAATCAAGGAAACAATTCCAACCGAAACAATGTATTTCTTATTTTCTCCTTAAAAGTTTTACCAACTTTTAACGTCCTAGTGGACCGATTTTTCTTCTAAAATGAGTACCTAAGATACATTATTTACGATTGCATTAATTGCATTGTCCGTTGAGTTCTTGTTGAAGTCTTTTTGACATTCAATAAAAAAAAATCGACAAAGGAGGATTCTAACCTACACTGCGCCATATCTTGGCAGATTAAGATTATTTTATAACGTGGATTAACATGAAATAATAAGTAATAAATTGTATTTTTATATTTAAATAAATGCCTATTATGGATATAAATCACATCCTTCCTCAATCAAGTCCTTATCGATTGGGTTGTCAGTAAGATATTACTTTTCCGCCTCGGGCTTTGGTCAATATTAAACAAATTTGTATTTCTATAAACTGTTATTATATTGAGCGTAATAAAGTTTTATCTTTATACTATGTATGACATAATTTCAAAGTCTTCTTGAAATTGAAATAAATGTCACAGCCCTAGGAATGATTTATAGTCATTAATAATATTACAGTTTGACATAAAATGCATTTACTCCCATCTCTTTGATACACTGTGGTCAGGCTCAGTGTTTACTGCACCAGGCGTCATACATGATAACGATTAATTAAAATTTTCTAATTAATTTTCAAATCAATTACCTTTAATGTCACTTAAACTCAGACTCTACTATGTTGCTAAGATCTTCAGCGGTATAATTCTCATTAATTCTCCAAGTCTATAACCATCATCATCAAAGAAACTTATTTCTGACGTTAGGTACTTTTTTGACCATTCACGATTTTTTAGATTCTAATAAAAAATATATTTAATCAATCATGATCCTTATACCAACCTAATACCTTACAGCATCCCAATAGCACACACTAAACAGATTTCAATTACGCTATAATCGTAACCGGAACATGTTATTCCATAAACACCAGCCTATCCATCATCAGGGAGGACCAAACATCCTCCACGAGCGTTGCCGCTAGAGTGAAAGCTAAGCTCGTCTGAAAGTGCTGGCTAGCCTGGCATCCGCCTAAAATGGGGTGATCGGGCGCTGTGGTGTCGTGTTGCGCCTATAAAAACGAACGGAGCTCCCCGCCGCCGGTCAGAACGGCTTCAAACGTAAGTAGGCACGCACGTGCTGCCCCGTGCGTCTAGTGTTGTGATATCGCGTGTGATAGATATCAATAGTGACGTCCAGCAGATTTACCGAGTGGATTGGAAATTGCATTGTGTGCAAGTGGCTCCCAAGTGAGGTTCCAGTTGTTTATTGCCTTGGTGGATTGACGGGAACGCGGGACAGTGTTTTGAATGATAACAATGTTTATATAGTTTTGGAGTAACTGATTTGTAATTTATGATAGCGTCAAACGAATTGTCAGACAGTCTTTAATAATTAATGTCAGTCAGTTTTAATAATTTATTTTGATGAACATAGATATGTCATGGACATTAGAATAAATAGTGATTACAGATAACATAATTTCTGAAGTAGCTTAAGTCATAGATAACTTTGATATAATTCAACTTTAAAGTTCATTCAGCTCCAATAGTAAACACTTGATAGAGCAATAAACATTGAAGTCATTCAGAACTCTCGAACCAGCATCCATTGCCATAAAAGACAATAAACAACAATCCACGATCGGTCTAAATCGGTTGGCGTCGCTCCAGAGCCGCATACCTGTGACGTAACATCCGCGAAGGGCCGTTCGGGATAAGCTAATAAAAAACGCGCGCATAAAACTCCGTGTTACGCAAACGGCGTTCGAGCTGGCACGGTTCCCAAAGCGGCTACTACTCGGATTACAGCCACAAATAGACGCACGGGCCTCATATTCGCGTTCGAGTGGAACGATCTTCTAACGTGTGGTGTTTCCGACAGGAAGGCTCCAGGGCTGCGTTCTCGTGTCTCGACTAGCCCAAAAGTCTCGTAAGCCCCTCCGAAATGCCGAAGCCACAAGTACAAGAGGGTGAGGACCCCGATCCGACCCCATACCTGTTCGTCTCGCTCGAACAGAAGCGTATCGACCAGAGCAAGCCCTACGATGGCAAGAAGGCTTGCTGGGTACCAGACGAAAAGGAAGGCTTCGTGCAGGGTGAAATTAAGGCCACCAAGGGCGACCTGGTGACCGTCAACCTTCCCGGAGGCGAGGTAATGATTAGTGATGAGCGATGGTAAATAATAACCGAAAAGTTAAGAAAACTACTGAAACCGATAAAAATTTAATTGAAACTATGAGGAGATATAGCGATTTAGTAGTACCTAGTAATGATTTGTAATGAAGTATTTTATTATTACAATAGTTACCCTCTAGGAAACGATAACTTGAATAGTTTCTAATATAAATGAATTAATAAATTATTAAGAATTTAGACAATATAAAAGACATTTGACTATTAAGGAAAATGAAAATAATAACTTCAGATAGTTTTCAGAAGACCAATTCTTATTTGAATGACTTCCAAATAAAGTATTCGAACACAAATTAACATTTAGCTGATAATTTCATTTAGTATATTAATGTTTAATAAATTTACCTTCTATTAGCTAAACTAGTTACATATATTTTGTACACATATTTAATTCATTCATTAAATGAGCAGGAGAAGACATTAAAAAAGGAACTCCTCTCACAAGTAAACCCGCCGAAATTCGAGAAAGTCGAGGACATGGCTGACCTGACGTATCTTAACGAGGCCGCTGTACTCCACAACCTTCGACAACGATACTATGCGAAACTTATCTATGTAAGTAGGCGCGCCAAGCGCCTTCACCATTACCATAATACTGACCGTCAAATCTTTCCCGCAGACCAAAGACTTCAAGAAGGACCTAGTAGCACAAGTCAACCCGCCTAAGTACGAAAAATGTGAGGATATGTCCAACTTGACATACCTCAACGACGCTTCGGTTTTGTATAACTTGAAGCAGAGATATTACCATAAGCTTATTTACGTAAGTCAGGAAAATGTCAGGAGTTGCAGCGTTCGAGTTTTGCATGTTTTTCACCCAGCCTCTCCAACCTATTTACGTCACAGATTTGTTGGGAAAATTTCAAGATTTAGATGCAATTAATTTTAAGATTGACAGCTCAATTAGATTTGGACATAAATAAAGCGTCAGAGATCAGAGCTCGGCTCTGTTTATTGTTCTATTTTGAGCGTTAATATTTATAACCTCTCTGACGGGAGTTTCAAATCGATGTAAATAAAAGCTAATATCGCTCAATTTGATTAATATTTTTATTATATAGTCAAACACAATATCGTTCTTAAGATTTTATTTAAAATTAAAAAAAAAAAACAAAGTACGAAGATGGTTTTAGCAACAAAAAGGCAAATAAAAATGTGCCTTAGCTAAGCTGTACATCTTTATAATATAATCTGTGACACTATCCCATTTTATTTTCCAACGGAAAAAGTTTCGAAGTGTTTCTTCTATCCTATACATCCTCTTTGAAACCCCAACCTCCTTTTTCAGTGCCGTTCTTGAAACCTCGTACACAGGCCAAGACGGTGGAAAGGACCCCATTGCGTCCGGGACGTTGTTTTATTGTCTTTAGTTTAGATCTATTTTTCAGTGTTGTTTCGAGCTCTCACTTGTATGAACTATTGACTACCGTTTAACAAGTGGCAGCTCTCTTCTTTGTTTTATAGCTGGATAAAAGACATAGTAAAATGTCCCTCTGGCTCTTCTATTTTCTTTTAAGACGTGTTTTCTTCTTAAGGTGGTTTATTTTGCAATATGTGATTTACGAGTTAAAATTCTCCAATAATATTTATACATATTACGTTCTGTATTTATTTAATGTTTCATGTTAAATAGCAATAAATTCTAATATGTACATACGTTGGAGAATTTTAATAGTATTTGTCAGGCACAGTCATAAATGTATCATTACCGTACATTCGCTGTGTCTGTGTGTTTTCTGTTTTTTTTTTATGATCCTTTTAGTTGGTTTTCAAAAGGATCATTTCGACATTTAGTTAAGTTCATCTTTCCTAAACCTATGAAATATATATATTTTTGTATCCCCTATATCAAAATTAATTTTTAAAAGAACTAAAACTTTTTCCCGCTTCCTGTAAAATTTTCTATCTACACGTATCACCAATCTGTTGAAATTTCCACAGCTTCCAATACCTTTCACTCACCAAATCCACCCCAATATCATTATCAGCATCAGACGATTCAACGCCTTTATCTAATACCTCCTTATCTTCGGACAGACGTACTCGGGTCTCTTCTGTGTCGCCATCAACCCTTACAAGAGATTCCCCGTGTACACGACCCGATGCGCCAGGCTGTACAGAGGCAAGCGTCGTTCGGAAGTGCCACCCCACATTTTCGCCATTTCCGACGGCGCTTACGTCAACATGTTGACCAACCACGAGAATCAATCTATGTTGATTACGTAAGTCCAATTGAATGTTCTATCTCCTAATACATGTGCTAGATATTGATAACGCTGTTCTATAATCTGATAAGAATAAAACTTATTTGGGTATCATAGTCAATTTTTTAAAATCTTATCAAGATGTATTTAACGGGTTACAGAAATGAGGGTAAATATTAAGTGTAAAGGAAAAAATAAATAAAAGGTTGGTGTATTTTTTCAAACTAGATAGAATTTTAAAGTTCTAGACCTTACAATGATAAATCTGCGTTTGAATGAAACGAAAAATTTCTTACCAACAACAGCGGTGAGTCTGGTGCCGGAAAGACTGAGAACACGAAGAAGGTAATTGCGTACTTCGCCACCGTCGGTGCGTCGCAGAAGAAGGACCCGTCCCAGGAGAAGAAGGGATCTCTGGAAGACCAGGTCGTCCAGACTAACCCTGTGCTTGAAGCCTTCGGTAACGCTAAGACAGTGCGTAACGACAACTCCTCCCGTTTCGTAAGTATACCTTTCTTATTTTATACTTATAAGTTTTTGATTATAGATTTTGTTATGGTTCTTCTAAATCGAAACTTAACTCTTCGTTGCATTAAGGTTCTAAATTACCACCAGAAAAATTTAATAAGCTTTATGTAAAAACACTAGAACTTAAGCATTTAAACGCCTGGTTCTACATTTGAATAGAAAAATACTTTAATAAACGTTAAATAAAAACACCAAAACCTCTAGTATTATTAAAGCCGATAATTAAGATGTAATTTTTCCTCGCCCAGGGTAAATTCATCCGTATCCACTTCGGCCCATCTGGAAAACTGGCTGGTGCTGACATTGAGACCTGTAAGTGATCTTTCTAAAGGAAATCATATGACACTTTGAATGTAGATGTTAAAAATCTTCTTCCTTTCCCTAGATCTGCTTGAGAAGGCCCGTGTCATCTCCCAGCAAGCCCTTGAGCGTTCTTACCACATCTTCTACCAGATGATGTCCGGCTCCGTTCCTGGACTTAAAGGTACGAAATATCGTCACTGTTGGTAAAGAATATTTGGAAAGGTTAAAAAAAGGATCAAATAATGCCTCAAAGATTAGTGAACTGATAATGATTGATTAATAAAACACTCATGTTTTCTTCAATCTGTTAATGTTGTCTTGTCTGTATCAATCAATCGTTTTAATTATTTCGTTTTAAGTCAAAATTTCTTTCTAAATAATTAAGGACAATAATGCAGAAAATATAATTAAAATCTATTACATTTCCAACATAGATATTTAGACAAAATATCTTAATGTTACTATTTTCAGATTATTAGATTTTTAATTAGAAAATAATTTTTATTTTTATAGTAGGCAAATAGCGTTGCAACTTTTAATGGCAGTTTTATAAGTAAAAATAGTATAAGTAATTTATTACAAAATACATACACATCACACAAAAACACCTACAACCTTAACATGAAAACATTTATTAACTTTAATTTCAATATTTAGAAATGTGTATGCTGTCAAACGACATTTATGACTATTACATCGTATCGCAAGGAAAAACTACCATCCCAAACGTAGATGATGCCGAGGAATGTACTTTGACCGATGTAAGTTAGCCTTCCTAGAGCCGAAGGCGTTGACGGGGTTCCTATGTTTGTTTTGTCCTGACCACTTCGCCGCATACAACCGGCTAGTGGTTGGTACATCTCGCCTCAGAACTGTAGCGAGATGTCTTAGTATAGATTGTGTACCCATACCAGAGCATGTAACTTCCCCTTTTAGCTTTAATGCACCCAAAACCATACATGACTGTTATTGGTGTCGTTTTATAGCCATCTGCTTTTTGTCTAACGACATCATGGACTACAACATCGTATCGCAAGGCAAGACCGTCATTCCTGGTGTTGACGACGGCGAGGAAATGAAACTTACCGACGTGAGTCCAGAACTGACACTGCTGACTCGTCTATTTCATATTCTTCTCTCTCCTGTCTTCTGTTTTTCTTTTTGCTTGCTTCGCTTTAGACTGATTAGAAAATCAGTCTTTGCATGTGTATGTCAGGTGATTTGGTCTTTACAGAATTAACGATGCTAAGCGAGCGCATCTCGGACTATCCCATCATAAGTCAAGGGAAGACTCGGATACCTGGTGTCAACGACGTAGAGCAATTCGATCTGACGGTCGTAAGTTGTAAGCCTACGCAAGGAGCGTGCGTCTTGAATCAGTTATTCGAAGTCCACATAGTTTGACCAAGTTCTGACAAAATTTCTGACATGCACATTGCATGCTCGCTCCCTGCAAAAGGTCTAGTGATCGTTTTGCACAGGTTTGATTTCACAAAGGCCTATAATCCCCAGCACAGGCACACCCAACACAATACATTAATTATTTTCACAGACATGACACGGACAGCGTAGGTTAGGCTTAGGTTCAGCATAGAATATTATGGTAATTTTGAGGATGTTCGAGGTATTTGTAATTAAATATCAATGTTTAACCAACAGATATGTGTATGTTGTCCAACGACATATACGATTACTATATCGTATCCCAGGGTAAGATTACTATCCCCAACGTCGATGACGGTGAAGAATGTGAACTTACCGACGTAAGTGGAAAGAGTTTTGTATGAGATACCGTGACAGACTCTCTGGTAAAATGAGATGATGAAAAATCTCAAAAGTCCGCAAAAAACGGACGACCAGTTGAAGTTTTATATCCAAATATATATGTATTTTCAATATCCAAGGAACTGGATTTAATCTCTATAATATTATCTCCCATGTATATGAAGACCCCTCCCATTTCACCGTAAATTTGATTTGATTTATACCCCTTAGTCTCAGTAATATCGTCTCCCATAGAATTTTATAGTAATTTAGATTACCTTTAGTATCCCTAGTATCAATACAATAAGTTATCCCTGTTCTGTG
>DVVJ01000165.1:0-18551 GCA_018234505.1 Junonia neildi neildi
TTGTTTGACAAGCACGATATGACGTCATCCGTTTTGGGCACGTTACGTATCGTGACATAGAGAATACGGGCCCAGGTGTGTGTTCATAGAAAACGCATTTATACTTGCGTACCAATGTGTACGTATGCGGGCAAATGCGTAGATGTCAGTTTATGAGAAATTATATATCAAAAAAAAAAACATATATTTTAAAACGACGAATTGAAAATGCTTTTGCGGCCAATTTAAATAAAAAAATAATATTTTAAAATTAGAAACTACTAATGC
Source organism: Junonia neildi neildi (assembly GCA_018234505.1). Classification (NCBI taxonomy): domain Eukaryota; kingdom Metazoa; phylum Arthropoda; class Insecta; order Lepidoptera; family Nymphalidae; genus Junonia; species Junonia neildi. The sequence goes on from DVVJ01000165.1 coordinate 268, forward strand.
GTTGCATCAGAATGAAAAGGTCATTATTTTTAAATTTCTTGATTTCTCAAATTAACATTATATTTGGTACATATTTTTCCCGCGAACAAAATGCATTAGTTTTAATTTAAATACATTAAAATTTTGGATATCCTTTTTTTACGTTTGTATCTCTTCTTTAGTATTTAGAAATCTCTTCAAATACCTATGTATATAATTAAACTGGATACGAGTGAGAACATACATAATATACATAAAAGTGTACTTTGATGTATATTATGTTTGTAAATCTTGTTGTACGACATTATACACGCTACTTCACATTAATGAATCACAATATCTCAACCATAGATGGCCTAGAGGTGAGAACATGTTGCACTAAACCGAATGTCGCGAGTTCAAACCCTGGGTAGCATCGCTGAATTTTCGTATTTGTGTTTAAATTCATCTCGAGTTCTACGGTGAAGGAAAACATCGTAAGGAAACTGCATGTGCCAAAATAAATTTTGACACATACGTATAGACTTACTCCTTAAACTTCTCCCTAATAGGAGAAGAGGCCTATGCCCAACAATGGGATATGTACAGGCTGTTTCAGACTAGTACTAGTAGTAGAGTAGACTTCACTACTACTTTAAAACCATAGCATTGCAACGTACCTCGATAACATCCTTCAGCATGAACCGCCTGAGGGCCCGCCGCCGTCTCGGCGGAGGCTCCGCGTCCCGCTCTATGCCCTCGTCGTCCGTGTCCGCACGACCGCCCTCCGACGTCTCGGAGCCCTCCGACAGGGCGCCGCATTCCTCATCGTCCTCTGAAACAAGATCATCTGATTAACATTAATTTGATCTTGTGATGATGATGATGATAATAATTAACATCAGTTTGATGCTTAAAAGAAAAGTCTTATAAGGAGGTATACATTAACAGAATTTAAAAATCTTTAAATTTTTATTTAACCCGTTTAAAAAAGTCATTCAAACAACAACACTCAAGACGTTTTCTTGTCAGTCTTGTGATTCTTTTCAGTCAGTTAGATCAGTGGTATTTTTACGCAATAGATGATGATGATGTCTTGGGCATTAAATTATTATTTTTTATAGCCTTAAATATCTTAATCAAACTTAAAGCTACAATAAGGTACTAATCCTTCTTAAAATTCTACACCAGTTAAATACACAAATACAACGAGAAATTAATACCAACTCAGAAAATAACAAAGCAACACAACCACTGCATCATTACAACGCTCCCATTCAAGCAATAAACGATACACTTATTTCATTAGACAAAGAGCTCGTTAAGTTCAACAAGAAGACAATGCCCAATCCCGATAACCTTGATGGCCACGTGTGGACCAGCGTGTCGCAAGACGCTTCGGTCACGCTCTGTTAGACCACAGCCTCCTTCACACGTAATGGAGTCTATGAATCACAAAATAAGAGTACTAGCAGTACTAATTGTCTGGCAGACAAAATATCGTTCATAGACCAATAGGATTCTATAGTAAGGAATATTGACCAGAAGGAGAGGAAGAATAGAATAGAGTGTTCTAGATCGATTGTTGGTTATTTTGGTCCTAGCAAAAAAATAATCAAATAACAATGTTAATGTTCAACCCAACAATCAAACTTTTTAGAGTATATCCGATTAATATTAGAGGATATAATCGAATCAAATTTCCACATTTTTTTCAGAATTCATATGAGATTAAGTGGCAATCTATCTATATCTAGTTTTAATAAACAAATACGACAATCAGCAGTCATCTGTAACAGTGACGTCGTGTACCGCGTAGCGTTGCGCAAGCGCATTTACGATCGCTTTGTTCACAAGCTCAGACTTCTTGACATTGGTCACGGTCCACTGAGTAATAGGTTATCAAATAATAGTAATATAGTTACTGCGATTGTTATAAGTGACGTACCTTTAATGCCGCGTTTGTGCAATTATGCAAGATCAACGTCAATTTGATTGAGGGGTGATAACTGTTGACGATTTGGGTAAGATGACGTATAAAATTTAAAAAGTGTGAAAGCTCTATGATATTATTTGTACTGAAATCAAATTCATTTATTTTTAGTTATAACTTAAAGTTATCGAAAATACTCAATCATCCTAATAAAGCCGTTATCCTATGCAACGTATTTAGCAAGTCACTATACACTTAGCATACATATTATAAATTAACGCGAGTAAATGTTTCAGAATTTTAAATGCAATTTAATTATGAAAGAAAACTAGACTAAGCCGAATCAATAGGAGCACAAGTAACAACTACTAACCCATGAGCCTGACCTTCTTTTGCATCTTTCCATAATACATGATAAATATAATGATATCATATTTTATTCATACCAAAAGAAGAACAAAGCATATAACAAACTAATAAACCCAATTGTCATGACATGTTTCGTCACGAATCGCAAATGGCAGTAAGACCGTCAGAGTCATGACCGGCGCCAGCCCTCGCCGACGATACATATCTCATAGTAGTTTGTGTAACAAACAGATTAGCCAACATCGCCTTTGGCCTATAGGAAATTCGCGAAGAGCCATTGTTCACTCAAACAAAATGATGATCTCGGAAACCATTAATCTCAATAACCTCGACTGCTGTAGGCCAAATTATTCTTTACTTTCATTGTTTTCTCGGACCATTTGTTTACTCGAAAGGGAAATTGGATATTGTACTTTAATAAAACAAAGATTGACCCGAAAATATATACACAAATTGTTGGGTCTAACGTACATAAATCAGAAATCTTCGACATTATCGGTTTTAGAAACGAGCAACGTGTGCTACTCTAGGGTTATCATTAGAAACTTTATATTAATAGCAACATAAGCATGACAAACAATAGTCATATGACTCACTATCTGGATATCCTTTGTCAAATATTATTTGAGGTCTAAAGCAATCTGATTCGATGGCAAAGGTCCTAAATATACTAGCTTTCTAGTGTCGAGACTGTTCTCTGAGGTAATCTTATCTCAAGAATTATAGACCAAACGCAATCCTTATTAGGAGGTCAGACAGGATCAAATTTACACGTGGACATACCTTATATATAACACTCATTCTTCTACGATTATTTCTCTCATATAAATAATAACAATCAGTTTAAAATCGTACAATAACAAATTCAGATCTGGTAAAAATGTACTTAACATAATGAAGGAGAATAAAAATTCGTGTCATCGTACTTGTTGGATAATTGCACTAAGCTAGTACATATTACAATATTCACAGTTAATGAAGCTATCCCGTTATCACGAGGAGCATGAGAAAACACCACAACAGGCAACGGTTAAGTGTTAACAACTATTCTCTCCCACGAGAGAAATATTGCTTGGACTATAAACCAAGCCATAATGTGTTTGATGTTGTGATAGATTTTTTTTATCGTACCACATGTTGTGTCGTATTTACATGCATATTTTTACGGTATTGACAATGAGAAATAACTTTTACTATTAAATACAAACAAGGTTAATATGTTACTAGATTCAAAAGCAACAAGCAAGGAACAAAATAATTAAAATACAATCATTAATCATATCCTAACGATTTTGAAAACAGTCTGACAAACAGAAGAACATTAAAACATAAAGGCTCTTGTTAACAAATGTCGATACTTAATTAGATCACTAATCATCGTTAGAGGCTCGTCAAGACTTAACGAAAGTAGCTATTATGGAAAGGATTATAACAATTGAGACAAATGTTTAACGTGAACGCTCATCAATGGACGCGATATATCAATCCGAGCTAAACAAAGAAGCTATCAGCCTCGTCAAAACACATCATACTATTAATAACAATTTACAACATTGTGTTGTACAAAGCCCTTACATGGGCCCGCCTGGTGCGGCGCCACTTTCTCCCTGACCTTATAACCTTACTAGTGGCTAATATAAAATATGGTAACGTCTGTAAAGACAAACTTAGACCGCTTTCAAAGATCGCTGTTTAGTATTTATCATAGCAAATTTTACATAAACAACTGAAGGAAGTTAAGGAACTTTTTGATCATTGAATTTAATATGAATATTATAAACATTTATGAGTCACTCTAAGCATTTTTGTTCTTGACTACTATTACTTTAATGGAAGCGTTCAGCGTCGAGTTTTCAAATGCATCTAAAGCTTTTAGCCTTTAGAGGCGACCTTCAATATTATTTTCAAGCAACAGTTGGTACTGCGCGGAGCCGCGGGCGCTGCAAGTTTAGGCGAAGCGAAACTGGGTTACGGGCAGAATCGACACCGCAGTACAAGGAACATAATTACATGTCCAACGATGGATTTATTTGCTACATCTAAGGAAATATGAGAAAGAGAGATGTTCATGTCCGATTAATACGACGTAAGTTATTACTGTACCGACAGAATTTCGTATGAATTATGTTTAAGAAATATTTTTCACCTTTAAAGTTGCTGTATTTCAAGACCTAAAAGATTATTTATTCTGTCAACTACTACCAACAGTTTCATAATTGATACGTTTCTAAAAACTAATATATGGCAATGGCTACCTAAATTCCGTTTTAAATTAATTTTAAAAGAATTCTAAAGAGATTCATTTTAAAGATAGATTCTTTAACTTTAAAATCGATAGTGTTACAACAAGGTGCTAAATCACAAATTACCGTAATATCAAACAAAGTTAGTAGATTACGGATAAGCCGGCAGGAATTAAACCTGTTACACACATTGTGAACAGTGGCTATAAAGTAACGGCAGCATGAGTTTTCATTTAAATTACTCGGCTCTCATTAAACAAACAGACTTGCTATCTATAAAATAGAAAACGGTTCTAGATCGCTTTTCTAAAGCAGACTATATTCCGGTTATAAATTTAGCCATATCCGTCCAAGTTACTCATTTCTTCATACTAAACCATATAACATTTACAATTTTTTGGTAAATTTTTTAGTATATGAGGAACTTCCTTCCTTGGTTTTCTCGAAAGTTGAATAATAAGTGTACGATATTCATTCTGCGTTCAATACTGCCTCGGGACTAAAAGAAAATCAATCCCCTGCTGCATTTATGATGAAATCGTATGGGGATACTCGAGAAAGTAGACTTTTACTAGTAAACTAATAAATAATTTATACAATTAAAATGACATGTGCAGAATATTGTGAGGGGAAAAGTTACAAATTAGAAATTAAAATGTAAGAATTATCTTTACAACAAACATCTTTATAAGTAGGGAAATAATATAATTACTGCTTTAGTTCCTTTTCCATGACAACCAATACCAAATAAATGAGCAGACAGTTCAAATAATATTATATAAGCACAAGAAACATCTGCATCACCAGGAGAGCGATAAACACGTTACCGGGTTGACAACGGAAAAGGGTTGAAGTATTTTCCTGTATTAGTTTTTATCTTATCTATGACCAAATATGCCTCTCTCAAACAGCATAGCATTGTAGAAATTACACTAAATCAAACCCAATTGTCATATCCATTACCATATTGATGACTTTTCTCACGAGAAGAATTTCGCAACGTATTTTTATTGCATCATAAATATCTGTCAAGTACCCGCCCGCTCCTAAATAACTCAAGTTTAACTCGGCAATATCGCAATTAATGTATCACTCATGATTATTCTAGAGATAAATCATCAAGTATGACAGTCGGTAGCGATGTATTCTGCGTTAAAACAATACCACCTACGTACACAGCGTCACATACTTACACGTAAGGCGTGTGACGAAATAACTGTTGAGACCAGGACATTCATTTACATAGGATTAGGTAATCAAATTAAACGTTAAGAAACATTGACGTGCATAATTAAAAGGTCTAAGAACTGTTGATTTGAACTCTCCACTCTAAACGATTTGCAATAGAACAATCCAATTTACATTTAACATGACTTCGTAGCTCAAATTGGCAATTAATGTCTGTTTCTGACCAAGTCAATATTATTAATAAATAAAAGTCAGTATTTAATACCAATTCACAAAATAGTATGAAACAGAATTAGATATTCTTTAACTTACCACATTTTCTATGATACTAAAAACCTATTTCGTTACAATACTAGAAATAAGACAAAGCCGTTACGAGGTAAACCAAATAGTTAAACAGCATCACAATCGAATGCATTTCTGAAAAGGCATAAACCTCATTTACGAGAAAACACAACATCTAAGAGACGTGTTCGCATAAACAGAATTTAACGGACCGTGTAAAACGTACCGCGAAATCGCCAAAACATCAACTCGTTAAGATAAACACGCTGGATACATTGCCCACCAAGAACTGAGCCTTGCGGATACGACGGACACTGATATCTCGCAATCAGAATGTACAGTCTTCGAAGAAACTAGGATCGTAAAAATAATAGCCGTTTTTAGGTCGATCTCTTTAGATAAAATAATTCAATGTTTGATCTAGATCGGGAAGAGGAAGTTGGAGACAAAATTTGGCTACAATCCAAATGAAGGACTAAGGCTTGTATCACGTTTTTATTCGTTCATTTATTATAATATATATGAATGAAGATTATGTTATATGACAAATATTCCTCCACCAATATTCGTCGTAAGTTACCAATTCCCTCTGACCGTCTGACGATAGCTAAACTATCGGTATTGGCACTATTAGCCAGCAAAAACAAATAACACAAAACTATTATACTATATGACAGAGTTATCATCTGGAAAATGAAATATCCAAGAGACCCTTCGAAGAACCCTCCCAACATTAATAAATAAGCGACAGTTCCATATTTTCTTTCGATTATGTCATGCGAATGTTACCGTTTCTGTCGGAATGCTCAGAAAAGTTTTGAGACATAAAGTGTGCCCACGTAATGTAAATAAAAATATTCAGATCTTATATTCTCAACATCGTATCTATTGTATTTTCATGTTTATCATAACCGGTTTCATAACTACACCTCGTTTCTTTAGGTTACGGTGTAGCTGTGTCATTGTTACTAATTCACATACATTAACGGTAAAAACATCGGAATCAGGTAAATTTTGAATAATTAAGTAAAATTTATACGACTGTTTTCTAGTGTTTTGTGGACTTACTAGAAATGTACCTTTCATTTTTAGAAAAATCAGCACAATACAACTTTCGTTTGTAACAATTATTATCTTGTTGTTAAACATACTTACATACTTTTAGAGATGTACTTATATTTATTATCAGATAAAGATATTTCGATACATCCGAAAGAACTAACTATCCTATATTCTTTTTAATTCAACATTCACTATTTCGATGCACGTTTTTAATCTTGATACAGTTACTTAATACATAAATCCACATTTTTAAATTCATCAACATTCAAACTTTTTGGAGTTGCTTTTGAATTTATCATCATCGTTAGTTGTTTCTTGAATACAAAGTTCACCGGTCGACTGTACGGAGCCGTGAGAACATCTTGATGTTCAGATCTGCATATAAAAGCGGCGATAAAAGTGCCGGGAGACTTTCTTCTTTTTTGTTCGTGATGACCTTGCGCATTGTTGAAGGTACTGTAGTTATTCTTGGTCACTTGCGCATCTTGACGTCTTGCGTTTTCAAGTTACCGATTCGCTACGTTGACTTATTCATGCAATGCAGGAGTTTAATCTCAAAATAAACAAGACGGTTTCCACGTTTTTACAGATACGAGCAGTTACCTGCGGCTTTGCTGATGTATATAGATGTATTATTTATTTTTTTTCTTCTTCAGAGGTGGTGTTTAGCAAAATCCGCTTCAAATAAATATATTCATTGCAGAAAGGATAAACTGCCAAAATGAAGAAGTTGCAACGAACGCAAGAGATAATTTAAAGAGCCACAGCCACATTTTAAAGAGTTAAATCTCTTTTGTATTTAAGTATAATAATTCTGGTACAGTCTCTTTATATGGCGGTAATGGAAAAAATAAATTGGTAAAATCGAAGAAGACAACTCAGAAGTTGGTCAGCTATTAAAACTTTTAAATTATCAATTAAGAAGGTGATTATCATATACATATGTACATATTCATCAAAGTAATACAATTTACTTCGTTTAAAAGTCTTATAAAAGCAGCATTTTTAGAATTTTATTTGAAAATGTTAAAAAATATGTAAATTCGCCTAAATGTCGATCTGATAACGAATCAGATCACAGCTGATTATACAGTTGATCTGTCACTAAACAACTGATTGATAAAGATAATGTCAACGTCCATGTCACAGGCTAAAAATAGAGAGCCGCAGACAATGGGCAATCGTACGATGATCAATAGTCGGACTTAATGTGATCACCTGTCTGCGACCGGCTGACCTGTATTTGTATTCACACAATCGCTATACACTATCTAAACCGATCTATATGCGAATGGAAAGTTAATTTATTAAGCGAGTAATTCCCTTATACATTGTTTCAATATCACGCGCATATTGAAGTAGTGAATATATTCAAAGAGATACATATATAAAATGATAGATGCTTTAAGTGCCTATAAATGAGCCCAAAACGATACAAGCAAATGATACAATTACAAAATTAATCGATAAACATCTACATGTTTATATTATTCATTACGTACAAATGAGAATTTTGGGTCACATTTTACTTTTTCTTATCGAACTGGTTAACGTCCGAGCGTTGCTTGAACCAAACAGGTTGTATTGCTGAAATTTGATTGACATTAAATCACGAGTACAAAACGGTATACTTTCCGGTGCTAGCTATTATAACGCAATAAATTCGTCGAGCGTTTAAAACCGAGACCAAGGAGGAGACATGCGAGGTGTTTGACTCGAGTGTAATTACAGGCACTAGAGGCATAATAAATTAGAATTAACGGTAGGCAACACATTGGTAGTTAATTCCATGTAACATGATCTGCCATTTTGATGGGTCTAAGAAAAAAAAATTGCAAAGAAAATAAACGAGGAAGAAGAAATTTCAACAAGATCGAGTAAAGACGTCATTGAGGAAAAGCATAAAATATGACAGTTCAATTTAGATTGAACGGGCTCGTGAGAGTTAGAAAGGGTGGTGAAATTCAGGCGGAACGGATTGTCTCGTTTCATTGTGAACTAACACAGTGGGAGGTGCTCGAACCGGTGCCGGGGCAGAGGTCGGCTATAAACGACAAGACCTAAAATATCATATGCCCCAGCAATCTATGGAGGACATTCGCATTGCGACGTTGACAGGTGACAATGTTAAGAGAAAGTGCAAATTAACAGCCTTCCTTGTTAGATGCGAGATGTTATTCTAATAGGGACATGAGTGAAGTACAAAAGCTCATTCGGAATGCAAAGGAAGGGACGATTCAATTACAGCTTCATTTATTATATTGGAATTATGTACAATTATAATTTTCACCATTAGAAATGTTTTTGCAGTAAATGAAGTCTCACATAGATATTGATCAGCTAAGTTATTATTAGGAGATTAACATCAAAACAAAATAGCCGGAAACAAGACAGTTCGCAGAAGTGCGGAATGCGATGAGTGTATGTAAATGATGGAGTATTCTCGCTATTGTATTTGCTATGAGATTTATAGTCTTGAGATCTACTTCTTCGTCAGCCGCTACGTGCATTATAACATTGTTTCTCATCCTATTATGATTGAACAATAATTATTATTATTACGTTGTTATGCTCGTCTTACAACCATGTTTACTTTCCGTTACATAAGTAAAATTAACTTGAAAAGTACTCGGATATGTCTTTTCCGACGATCTTATAAACATTTTTTTATGTAATATTTCAGTAATTTAAGGATTACATAATAAATCATATCAAAATGTAACAATAAATATTTTCAGGATATTAAATACATATTTGCGCATATTCACTAAAAATAGTAGATCACAGTAGCTCAGTAGCAAATTGTTTATACAAAGAGCGTAAACTCATAAATCACTATTTATTTCCATAGCAGTACAATAGAGAAGACTACAGCAATGATGAAAACGGTATTGTCATTCAATCCGTTGTAATTGCCCATAACAGCTGATGATCACACGCACTATTGTACGCTCGTACACAAAAACAGAAACACTTAACACAGATCCACAAAGAAAACGTAAACAATAGACGGTCTACTGCAGTTGAGAATGTTAGAAAAATTGGTAACGGTATGAAAAAAGTTATACTGTTAGAACATCCAATCGAACTCCAATCAACAATTAATCAAAACATGAATCACATAGCAATAATAACAATGATCGAGCAGACGTATCGAACTTGACTTTCAAATCTGATAGATTGATGGTCAAACCATGAGCATCGAGCCAATTTCACGTCAACTTTATAACGGGAACCGATAAAGGTTACGCTTACATAAAACGTGTTTGCACGCACGTCTTATCGTTGAAATCACAGTTGATAGAAATAAAATCGAAAATTTCAATTACATCAAGTATGCAAAATCAACCGTTATTACGGGCGTTTTGCCGAAAATTTATCGAAAATTCGAAATTATTTAGGCAAATGCGAACGAAATAAAAAAGAGTCAAAATAATACCGTTGGAAATAAAATGCATTCTATCGATAACTGTATTTACGATATGCATGTTTAATATTTATTTACTAGAACTCTCAAAGAAAGTATGTACTTTGCCTTTTTAAATTTGATTGATCAGATGTATCTTCAATGGCAAAGAGATTTCAAATTCAATGCGTATTTTAGTAGACAGCGTGACAATAAAAAGGTCAAAGGGGGAAAGTTTAGCCGATTATGGAATTTATCTATAGGTGCTATTGAAAGATCAATTATTGTGAGCAATGCCTTTTCACTCGCGTGACCATTGATTTACTTTTATGGTGAGACAATCATGATAGAAAATATAAACAGAACCGTGACCCTTAACCTTTGGAAATAGGCGGATATTTTGTTAACTCTTGTTTTTGTTTCAATGAAAGTTTAGAGAAGATAAAAATTCAGCTTACCAGTGATATTGCCGGCAGTCATCTCCGTAATAAGACCTTCAAGGTCTGGTGATATGAGCCTCTCCTCATCTTCCCCGTGCGTGTAATCCAGCGCATGGTATACCACGATGGCCAAATTCACTACCAACTGAAACAAAAAATATTACAATTAACATATATCACTTGAAACGATATCACATCACACACTCACGAGAAGTAAAACATAGAAAGGTAACGGTTTATTAGATCAATTTGCCATTAGGCAATCTAAGCTTACAAAGCAGTTTATAAGAATTTTCTTACTAAACACTCATGGGTTCAGCTAGCGTGACTATCAGACGCATTGAATGGAACTGATGCTCGTCTATTGTTGATACACTATTACCCAACTGATCTAGCACACTACATAACATAAAGCGCTCGAGATACAATTTACAGCACCTATGTTTTGCATATCGATTTAATTACAGCGCTTAAAGCGATCAGACAAGATCGTTTGGTCACCGCTCCTGCGTGCAGTGCAATCCTGTACACTTCATTACAGTAGTGTGGAAACAAGATTAGTGAATCATCAGTATCATAGTCTATTGTGTCTATATTAATTTTACCATTAGCTGTTATTTCCTCGTGGTAAACTTGAGTGGTCTTTTTGGTTTCTAAATTTTGGCTAATATATCGTTAGCTATCTTCTATACAGTCGACAGTTTTGATTCATCTCAAAATCAATCAGCTGACACCTTGCCACATGGTAATCCGAAAGGAATGTTACGGTCGAAATAGACAATAAAATCGCGCATATCATTACCAACCTGCCAATACCGAAACGTCGACGGAGCGTTTTATCGGGGGCATTGTATGCAAATCACGTGCAATATGATGTTGCATTGTATTGCGCAAGCGCACGCAACTAAGACCGTAACAATAACAGCATCCGATTTACGGCGTAAACTACACAATAAAACCGTAGAAGGACGCACGCGTTCGGCTCATTTCTGATGGTATCGCACTGGGGGAATTTAGAGAGGCTATAGGGTTTAATTAATTAAGCTGTACCTTATCGGGACTAATGAGGAAAGTAACTTAAGTTTAAATTACTCGATTTACATATTATAAAATAAAATAAGGTTACACCTTATTTTGTGATTCGAGTTTATAAGAAGATATTCCACGAATTTTTTGATTATGCAAGTATGTATGACCTGACACAGAAATCAATCGGCTACATACGGTTTTGGTGTTCAATAATAGTCGTAAATAAACATTTTTTTGCATATTAAAAGACGTATTAATAATGCATAAAGTAATATTCTATAGAATGTAAAAAGTCGTAATGGAAATTGCATATTATTACATAAAACGGAATCGACCCGGTGGTCTCTAAGTTACTTTTTATTACACTCAGGCTGTCAATCGCGACGCTAATGCCTACAAAAACAGGATCTTGTTAAGAAAATTGCCTATACCGCGTTATTACATCAGATTTATGTAATCAATAAACGTTTTTACATAATATGATTGAACCTTATTATATTTCATTTTAATAATTGCATCGGAGCTATAGATTGCTATTTGATGGGCTATATTGTTTTTGATTGAAGTTAATGGCTTTATTTTGCTTGCTAAATCTCGTCTCATCTTTCTGGCTTTCACATGACTCTACTTTGGATTAAAGATACATTTTTTTTACGTAAAGCTATACCTTTTTATGTAGATCACGCATCAACGTTTGCAATTGTAAAATCATGTTCAATTAGGTCTTTACCATGCGTTTCGTTATTAGCAATAACTTTACTTTCGTTTTCGTAAACATCAACTGGTCATTGTTTTCTAATTCTGCTACTTTATACAATTAGCTTATACAATGTCCATTTGCCGCATTGCTTGTAATTTTGCTTCAATTTCAACTCTTGTCTCGTGGTACAAGTTCACGTGCTGACAAGCAATATTAACCACGAATTCCAAATCTGATTCGGCACTTACTGCCACCATTAAAACTTATTGGAACATTGTCACGATATATATTTCTCAAATTCTGTATTTAATAGTATGTTTCGTAATAGGCGAAAGGTTAGAGTCCGGTAAAAATAACTTGCGGTTCGTTTCTATCACATCTATTATATCTATTATATAAAACGGTAAAATGTTTATATGAAATCACTTTTGCCGAAAATCACGTGCCCGATTTACTGTAACTTTCAAATCAACAATTTAACAAACAATATATTATTGCTAACTGAAAGGTAATGAGCAGCTTCACTTAATGCACGGTAAAATGATTACTTGAAAACAAATTATCATTTTATTCCTTGACATTGGCACAAGAAGCTTTTCTTGATGGTAATGCATTACCATCCGCCAGAACGAAGTTGCTATTACTTTTAAGGTCTAATTTCAATAGGTCCACTAACTTACGGAAAATCCAATATTATTTAGCGGTAGAATAACTTATGACTTGGCGGAAGACAAACGATCCAACTATGGTGTCCAAATATGGCATAGTGGGCGCTAAAGCGCTATTTTACGATTCAAAAGATTACGACAAAAGAATTATCATCTCTTGTTTGTCTATACGTAACAAATAATCTCCGAAACGAGGGCAATATTAGAAAGAAGGCATATATGAACAAAAGACGTAATGTTGTTACGTAAAACAATATACAAATTTGTATCCAAATTGCATTATTTTTTATTATACCTGACTTCGTATTTTTACATAAGTTTACTGCTTATAATAATACTTCGTTAAAAACTGATCAGAATTTTTAAATCGACATTTAAATTGCTAAATCAAATTCTAAGCTACTGCAAACCGTCAAGAGTCGATGGTAAAAGTAACTACCGTATTATTTATACGGTCAACAATATCGTACATCAACAGAACGGTTCTAATAAGGTCACCAGCCCTATATTCAATTGTGCCTTGATGACCCCCACGATAACACGCTCTCTACTTAACTGCAGGTCACTTCGTACAAGGAACTGGGGGTCTCAAGGGCCCTTTAAGGTTTGAAGAGAAAGTATGATGTTAAGGGTTAACAAATTATTATAGCGTTGTTGAAAAAGCGAGAGTCACTTATTCTATAAGCCGTAATTTGCATGCATATTTTGTTTTCAGACAACTTTAAGATGCATGTCTAACTTAAAAAAAGTGTAAACAAAAGCAGATAAACGTTAACAGATTCTTGTTCAGACCCACATTAATCTGATTTGTATACCGTTTTTAACCATTACGTACAAATTATAATCCTTTAAATTAACAGAACAATGTGATTTTGGTACATTTATTTGCGCAACTCGCCCACATTCAAGGGCCAAATGAACATGAACTAGATCGACTAACTTCTCGTTATAATTTAAAGGCTGTTAGTTTCATCTTATACATCCATTTCTTCTTCCCTGCATCTCAGCAGCATTCTCCAGCCCTTTTCCAACTTTATGTGAGCATAACATGGTCTTCTCTGCCATTCTCACATATAAGCCTCATCAGCCACCCCTCTTTTACTCATGTCATCTGTCACACAATCCATCCATCTCTTCTCTGATCTACCCTTACCGACATATCCTTCATCCACACCTAGCCTTCTACTTGAAATGCTTACTCATAACATGTCTATATCGAGCGGATGTTAGCATGATCCTATTAATTCATGATTAGATAGAGTCTCCTCTTGGAAGAAGCCAAAGGGTATATATCGATACCTATAAATATAAGCCGACAAACGAAGAGCCAAGGTTGTTGACATTGAACTGTTACGTGACCATTTGAAACAAGCAAAAACTCTGGACAATGAGATCCCGTGAAAAAATCGCGATACGCTTGATCGAATCGTAAACAATAATTTTTAACGTTTCCATTGGAAAAAACTAGTCAAAACAACTATACTAATAGTTACTATTGTTTGTGCCTTTTAACTCGTTTGCCTTTGAAAAAAGACTAATGTTTTTTTTTTTATTTCACGGTGTTTGGTGCACAGTTTGCTATACGAAACAGGTGAATACGTTGATGAGCATATTTAGAAGTTTTTGAATCAATAAATAATCTCTAATCTAAAACCTAATGGTTATCGAGACTATATTTCTCTATTCACTTTCTTCTCCAAATACTGTATTAATTCTATATTATTCGTTTTGAAGAAGAAATGCCAAAAATATTAAGCAACGTATACGTATGTTTCTTGCGGATTCTTGTTACGAATTTTCTTTCTGAAATATTTACAATATTTACGACAATTTCACGCTCGTTTACTTGAAATTTTTTTATCGAATAGGCTGCGAATTCGAAATCAAGTTTGTATAAAGTAAGAAACATATTATCAGATTTCAGACAGTCACGTAACTTTGTCGTTTGATCGTGTCGGTATCGAAAAATGAACACTAATGTAAGGCGTCACTGGCGCTGACTAGTTTGCTAGTTTGTATACTGAAAGAGTAATTGACCAGTACTCCTAGTACGAGTTTCGATATTTTTGGGAATGATGCGATCGCTTCCATTTCCTGAATTAAATTTTACTTCTTGAATTTCTAATTTGATTAGTTTCCAATGACTAACAGTGCATCCAGTGAACATTTTGCTGTACTGTAGGGTACACCTACAGTACAAACGACGACCACCACTTGCGAATATAAGCGTCCAATAATAAGTTTCAGGCTTAATTCGTTACAAGTCACGACTCACGGTGTGAGAAATGAAATCATTTCTAAATCTTATCTGGTGAATTCACGGGCGGTCTTTCATACCTTCAATTTCTTTGGAGATCCACTGCCAACTCAAAGTCCGTTAATGTAATTAAATTTGAGTTTTTACTCGACTGCCGCGGGAACTAAAAGTGACTGTGGACCATGACCATGATGTAATGCTTCTGTATGTCATATATAAAACTGTAGTGTAAAGAAGTAGATAGCCAGTTCAGGCAAAAAATATTTTGCTTTTTGTTATTGGTTATTTCTGGCGAATATAAGTATTACATATAAATAATAAATAACTAGTTTTACGCACTTTAGTCTATTTATTGCAGTTGACACCAATATGTTTCATAGACTACTATATTAACAAACTTTTTTTTTGTGGTGTGGTATATCCAAAATTTGTTAGTCGCAAATAATCTGCCGCCGCAAGATAAGTAAATAAAAAAACATATGCTCCATTTCTACCTAAACAGGAGTTAACATAACAATTCAATGTAGGCAGAGAAAAAAATTGTAACGTTTATTAATTTGATTTGTCGCCACACGCCTGTCGACACGATGATTATCGCGTGTCCTACATATACAGGGTGTGTCCTGAAATACAATCTCTTCTGTAAATTCTTGTATAAATGGCTTTTAGTTGTGCCATATGAGCAAAGATTATTTCGTCAATTTTTGCTGTGGTTAAGTTATACAATCTCACAAACTTTTCCAAAGACAATGACATCTCCGATTAAAATGTTCATACTTCTAACGAACGATAAGACTGCTTATAACGACAACTTGAAGACATCACTTTGAAAGGAAACTCCATGACGATACAATATTTAGAACTTTTGATCCTTTAAGCCCAATATGTTGAGATTTTCGCCTTCCTGTACCGTATACTCACAAGCTGTCACACATAAGTAATAACTATTTTAGAATCTTAATAAAAATTCATTCTTGACATGATGTTACTGCCACATCCTGTACAGAGAGATGGCCCAAACGATTTTATTGAATTACTTACAACACACTGATAAAAGTCCATTATTGCGTTTAACGTTTCATCATTCGCTCAACGAGGCCGATTGACCGAAAATTGTTATATTGACACGAACTTTGATTAGGCAATTATTAGACGTAAACAAATATACCCTAAAATTTAGGATGATAAGACAAAAAATACACATATAGTTACTACTAGTTATAAGATAGCATATAATCTTCCTAAAAAATAGATAAAGGTAAAAAAGTTTTTTTTTTCAAGTTTCAATAAAGAGAGATTACCTCTCCGTACAAACTTACAAAGAAACTTTACCTCTTTATAATATTAGTATAGATAGTAGGTATACTTTTTTATTGTTGACGCAGGGTAAATTTTCATAGATACCCGACTCCTTGAGGGAGGTTGGGTTATGTGAGACTGCACTCACTAAAACCCCTTGCGATGGCTGCCATAGCACGCAAAACGGATAGACTACGGGATCGCTTTCGCAGTACGTCCGCGGCCTCTCCCAGATAGTAAGTATACTTAAGAAATGGCAAAGCCTCAAACAAGCCATTATCTTAAAGAGCACAAGCACGCACCTACTATTATATAGCTGTAGGTTTTTTTCTCCATAGCAGAAATAAAGTAAATTGTCCAAGTCCGGTGTAAAGTACTGATATACGGGAAAAGTAAAAATCCGTTATAACATGTGACAGCTGAGAAAGTATTAGAAAATATTATTTAATATCTATACTTACATTAGAGTTAAATATGGAAACTGATTTTGTGTCTGGTAACACTGGTTACATGTTACCATAACTAGTTACGAGAATATTTTATTAAGTTTATTATTTCGAATTGAGATTTTTTTTTCTTTAGTCTAACAAGTTCTAATCCGCGGCTTAACTAATTTAGTTATCTGCAAGCCAAGTTCTTAAGCTGAAAAACCGTCTACTTCTTTTCTATATACATATTAAGAGTGAAAGTATACTTCTTCCTTTATTTTAACATGCATGTTACATTAGGGGAATTGTGGAGGCTTTGTCGGTTAAAAAAAAATAAACTCGATACTTAAAACCCCCAAACTACACATTCTACAAATACTCCAATTACAAAAAAAATCTAAAATTACAACATTTTCTAAAACCACATTACAATTTCCTCTCATAAAATCATTGAAAATCGAATACCAAGTTGTATTAATAACAGAACATGCACCTGCAGACGGTAATAAATTCAGGGAACTGACAGTGGGCTTTAAGAGAACATTTGTAAGTGGTGAAACTGCTGTCTGTTAATGGGCCCGGGTGTAGCTTTTAACATTAACACCAGTTTTGTGCTCCAATGCATCGGATATCTAGCCTAGACTGGTTTAGATTGGTCTAAACCGGTTCCAACGTGTTCATTAAAACAATTTTATAATTGATAGAAAAAAATATTCATTAATTATACCTTTAGACAATTATGCATCCGCATGTTTTGTGGAATCATTCTTTGATGCTTGAATTTCATGGAAAATATTCTTTTATAATTTCAGCATCACCATATTGACAAAAACTACCACCAAGATTTTAAACTGATGGTAATTAATAAAGTAGTTATCGCAAACTTAATTCCAACCAAAAAACTATTGGTTTTAGTTTTGTAATGTTATTGTTCCTTTTCAAAGCAGTACTTCTACGAGCGTTCCAATATTCCAAACGTTAAAAGCTAACGCCGATCAAAATATTCCCGCTTCTCACTA
>DVVJ01000166.1:0-18493 GCA_018234505.1 Junonia neildi neildi
TCTGCTTGATGTCTAAAACAATTTGGATGATTTGTTTTCTGTCCTTTTGATGTAAAGTCTGATATTAGTAAGTGGGTGTCAGTGAGGAAATTCCCACATAAAACTTTAAATACACCGTGCGAAGTTTATTCGCTTCCTACGAAATCCTTGAGATTAAATTGTACCGCAGAATATGTTCCTGTGTTATATTTCGGTGGTAATTCGAGTTGACTATTTGAATTTTACGACAAACTTTAAACCTTATATAGTTGTTGAACATCAAAGAACAGACGCATTCTAACAGTTATGATAGAAACAAACTTGTAACAGATCTCGAAGATACGATACTCAAAGTGTACTAACGCCACTAAATTACTAAGCTTCGACTGTCTTTTCGAACGTCCGCCAGTCCGTTTATTCGATGTATTGCATGAATCGTTAAATATTGACTAAATAAAGTTCTTTTGTGTAAAATTCTAATAATGCAATAAATTGATAATAATTGTTTCTACACAATCTGACTCTAATTTAGTTGTTTAATAAGGGCAAAGCAATTTTTATAGCATAATTACCTATTTTATACAAGACATACTTTTAAGAATTCACTAACTATGTAGTAAGAAATAATTTCTAAAAATTTAATGAAAATTTACCTCAATGATAAAACAGATTTTACAACTAAAATTATGTCATTCGAAATTTGCGCCATAAAAACCAGTTTTAATATCCCAGATAATTTCCCAAGTATAATTCCTCATTTCGAATTGCATCCTCATTCCTCAAAGATCTCAAGCACCAAGTCAGCCGGTGTTAGCGAGTTGGTAACATGGGTCCAACTTCTCGCTCCGTCGTGAGCTATTAGTACAAAGTTTAGAGTGCAATTACTGCCGTAAGGCACTACACATGAGATACTGATGAAGGATTCCGTATAGATGAATATTTATGGAACGATGTGGTAACTGGAATGGATCAATTGATCGGGAAACATTATACAAAAAATTGTAGAAATACATATTTTGTTTGTTGATGATATAACCTGATCATTTCATTATTTTCGAAAAAATATTGTCTAATCATAAGCATGTTTTTTTTAATGTAAATTATGATAATCATTTGAAGCAAAAATAAAAATATTGCCAGTAATTGTTTGTTCGATATTATTTTCGGAAATCTAGTTTATTTTAATGAAAATTTAGTGTGTCTATTTTGAGTATATTATACACATTTTATGCATTAAGTAATGTCTTAAAATTCACATTTTGTTTTGGCAATGATGTGGTACTAAAAGGAATCTGATTACCTTCCACCATCAAACAAAACGACGCCCATTCACTCACGGAAAAAGATCTCACATGTAACAAACGCGAAGAGTGAATAAAATGGGGTCCAATCTAGAAGCCACCGCCATTTACTGACAAAAAGTCGCCTTATCCGTTATGTTCACGGAATCATAAGTCCTCGTGCTATTTATACCGGGGATATTATGAACCGTAACAGGAACCGAAACTATCGGATATCCGAAATAGAAATCTATCCGTTATTGTAACCGAATCATTTATAATAGTTTAGAATATTTTCCAAAAGGCGGAGTCTAAAAGAAAACATGATTTTGGTTATTTACAGATTTACAACTGATTGTACTTAATATCATCACCAACAAACAAAATAACTAATCGTAATTATCAGAAAAAAGTTCCCCGAAAATTCGTAACCGACATTATTCGAGACAACCGAATAATCCGATATACTACATCCATATTCGTTTTCGAAACCGACATAACAATATTCGTATCCGAACAATATCCGTATCCGAATCCGAAATTTCATATACATCCTTAATTTCTACCGTAGTCTCCAAATGGTTATCATTCCTGGAGACGTGTATAAATTACTATAGACCCTTTCGGACCGATGTATGACACGCTGAGAATTTTCTCCCGCTATATCAACACTTTGGGGAATTGCTCGTTTATCATTTATACTCTTTAATTTATTATGTTTGACTTCCCTGCCTTATTGGCTCGACGTGACGATGGATAAGGAAAACTGGATTCTGATTTTTTATGGATAAAGCTATGTGAGTGGATGATAAGCCTATTTTGTTTTCAATATAATTCTATTCATTTAATGAAATTGGCGTATTGATATTATTATTATAATAAAGTATTCTATTTCGGTATAATTATAGTATATTGTTTGTTATGCTCCTTTGTTCAAATAAATAGGTCACATTATTATTTTTATGATATTATTTTTCTATATCAAAGTAATTTACCCTTAACACACACAAAGACTTCAAGAGTTATTAAATATTTAATTCTTAAATTAAAGACTTAAGAATTAAGAAACACATTTTCATCTCTATATGGTTACGTTGTTTTACTATCAACACTCGATTCTACAAAGCTATTATTTCGATAAACCATTAACCTGTTTCACAATACACGACACCAAAATACAAGCATAAAACGAAACATCGAGCAAAATCTAAAAACTTGCCACAACATTTCTCGCCACAATTTCCGCGTATATTAAAATCTCACGAGAGCATCACCACCTCTCATTCTCTCAGAATTAGAGCATTCAGTGAAGTAGCAGGAGCGTTTTAAATCTCAGCCATCATGGGCCATTAGTCGCGTTCAGTACGGATTGCAGCAAATTGCATGGAACGTTACTCGCTTACTGCTCTCAGTCTTTTTGCTGATTTCGCAAAGGATGCCTTTTTTCTTCCCACTTGGCCTCGAAATTTCTAATAGGATACATATCCTTTGCTTTGTGTTAGTTTGAATGGTTACAGTCTGCTTGATGTCTAAAACAATTTGGATGATTTGTTTTCTGTCCTTTTGATGTAAAGTCTGATATTAGTAAGTGGGTATCAGTGAGAATATTCCCACATAAAACTTTAAACACACCGTGCGAAGTTTATTCGCTTCCCATGAAATCCTTCAGATTAAATAGTTCCGCAGAATATGTTCCTGTGTTATATTTTGGTTGTAATTTGTGTTGGCGATTTGAATTTTACGACAAACTTTAAAACTTATACAGTTGTTGAACATCAAAGAACAGACGCATTCTAAAAGTTATGACAGAAACAAACTTGTAACAGATCTCGAAGATACGATACTCAAAGTGTACTAACGCTACTATATTACTAAGCTTCGACTCTCTTTTCGAACGTCCGCCAGTCCGTTTATTCGATGTATTGCATGAATCGTTAAATATTGAGTAAAGTTCTTTTGTGTAAAAATCTAATAATTCTAGAAATTGATAATAATCGTTTCTACACTAATCTGACTCTAATTCAGTTGTTTAATAAGGGCAAAGCAATTTCTATAACGTAATAACCTATTTTATACAAGACATACTTTTAAGAAATCACTAACTATTTAGTAAGAAAGTAAGAAAAAAAATTAAATAGTAATGAAAAATTTAATGAAAAATCAGTTTACCTCAATGATAATGGCATTCGAAATTTGCGCCATAAGAACCAGTTTTAATATCCCAGATAATTTCCAAAGAATAATTCCTCAAAGATCTCAAGCACCAAGTCAGCCGGTGTTAGCGAGTTGGTAACACGAGTCTAACTTCTCGTTCCGTCGTGAGCTATTAGTACAAAGTTTGGAGTGCAATTACTGCTATAAGGCACTACACATGAGACACTGATGAAGGATTCTGTATTGATGAATATTTATTGAACGCGGCAAATTCCAAAATTGTGATTCCTTCATTATTTTGTTTCCCATACCCAAAGCCACCATGATGTCCTCCAAAGCCGCTCTTGTCTAAGCCCACATGTCCATTAAGGTCTCCGCAGATAAGTCTTCGTTCTTTTGTGGGTATTGTGTTTATCTAAACACTCAGATATCCGCATCTGAGCACCTAGATTGCGGCGCATACACAGAGACGACATTTAATCAGGCCTGCTTCTCAAAAGCCGTTTTTACACCTGTGATATGGTCTATGATGTGGTCACTAATTATGTTTACCTCAACGATATTTTGGCTGAGATTTTGATCTAGAATTATTCCGACTCCATTTTTGGTATTATCTTTTCCATTATATATTAGTTTATACTCCTTACCAATGTTACGTGATTTAGCCCCTTTCCATCTTCTTTCTTGCACACAGCAAATATTTATGTGGGTTTTTTTCCAAGATATCACTTAGTTTAATAGTGCGCCCAGTTATGGAACCAATATTCCAAGTCGCAATACATCCTGTTTAGATCTCTTGGTTTACCGTCGCTTAAGGGGTACGCCCTAGCATTACTAGCAGTATCCTTGCCAATGTCGCTTAAGGGGGACGCCCTAGCATTATTCCTTTTTACTTTTGTGCTTTGTCTCACGATTTGTATAAAGATTGGCTATGGTTTTTACGGCCGGTTGCCACCTGACGGTCGTAATTTTCTTGGAAGACTTGAGTGCCGCCGTTGACCTCACTGCTAGGTTCTTCCACCGACATGAGTATCCCGACCCAGACACTCATCTTCGCCCAAGACCTCTTCTTCACTTATCTTGAAGGAGCTCCTGAGCAGGGTTTCTTGACGGAGTTTTCTCTCCGAGCTTATTTGGTCCGCGAGAGGTAAATAATTTCCCTCTTACCCTTCAACAGCCGAGACTGCTGACGGGCGTTCCCCTATCTACCACCAGGGGACGCGCTCTCTAGGTTCAAAGGCTTTCCCCGAGAATTAAATATTATATAAAGTATAACTTATCGTGAAAACTCGTCACCTAGATTTAATACCCTGTATCTACTGCTAAGTGAATGTGTTAGTGATAAGTCGATGGTGTAACTATTTCCAATAAAAAAAATAAAAAAAAATATAACGTAATAATACCTATGTATGTATAGAGTCTATGTCTGTGTATAGAGTCTTGCTCGTAACCACGACGAATGTAGCTTCGTTGAAGCGTTGGGAAATAAAGTAAAATATAGAATTACAAACATTGACCTAAATATTTAAATAAAGGTTTTAGCAAAAATTCAATTGCTTCAGTACCGTTAGAATACGAAGAATAATAAATATGTACTGAAATGACTGCACTAAATATGACTACAACTAAAAGAACGATGTCGACGTGTTATTCTACGCTTTCGTATGGCACTAGTTATTTAGAACAAATTATGATCAACTAGCTGTTACCCACAGCTTCGCCCGATTCAATTAAGGTTTGTCTAAGCGAAACACTTTAATATATTCTAATTCGGTTCTTTGCTTAGGCGTAGGACACATATTATAATTAATGCTGTCTTGCAAGAATTAAGAACCGATTAAATGAAACAACAAAAATACTATCGTTGTCAATGTCAAACATCATCTATGAATTTTCTTTATGATTTTTCTCAAGTGAGTAAATATGGTTTTTCGAGTTTTTCTCAGAAACCGTAAAACTTTTAACAACAAACGGAACAAAAAGCCTAAATGTTAAGTCGGCCCCTAAGCTCTTACCATACTAAGTTTCATTGAAATCGGTTCGGCCGTTTTCGCGTGATGCGCGAACAGCCAGGCAGACAGACAGATTTTTTTTCGACAAATTGTGGTTTCGGCATCTATGATGATAGGAAAGACAATCAGTGTTTTAAAAAAATATTCAATTTACAGACACGACTTCTCTACGATTTTATTATATGTATAGATGTCTACTTGTGAAAATGACATGTCATAGCTGTTTCATTTATTTTATTTATTCAGGACAGAAAAATGTGAATAAACTTGCCAATAATTTCGATCTAGAGCCCACGTGCTTGAGATTGAGTAGAAGTTTTCTATAGATTATTAAATACTCCTTTAATTCAATGCAATTTTATTCTGTCTTCTTCGAAATTTTGATTAAAGGATAGATTAAAGGTTTGCTCGATCGCTTGTCTCAAACACTTAATTTTAGTCCATAACAATTCAAACATGACTAATCTTGTCATGTAACTCAAGCTATCTCCTTGAATCAGTAATGTGAAACGGCATAAGTATGAAAAGTTCACTTGGGGATACGTCATTATGGAATACAAAAATTGAAATATATTTATATAATATATTTTGCAATATGATCTATAGAGACATAGAACAGGAAAAGAAGATTACAAATTTTGGAGTTCCTATGACAAGTAGGGGATCAAATCAAACGTATCTATTCCTTTTATTTTACTATTTAGATATTTATAAAAAAATCACCATTATAAATTGAAGCGACGAAACTTACTTAAGATACTATTTTGAAGACGAATGAAAAAAATTAAAAAGCCTTCAACATATAAATCAAAGTATTTTAAGCTTAAATAATTTAAAGTTATAGCGATAAATGTACAGTATACTTTAGCGAAGATGTTATCGCTTGTGAAATCAGAATACAACCGCGACAAGAAACGAATGAACATAATCATATTTATAGAAGGATAACGCTTAAAATGGGCGGAAAAATGTTTCTTTGACTATCCATGATAGAAGATGCGATGACAGGAGCCTCAATATCTAAGCACTCTGTTTGATATTTAAACGAATGAGTCAGTTTTAATCTATTTAATGGTACTCATGTAATGTTATTGTTAAAATTATGTAATGACATATATTTTGTTGTTTTTAATGCGTGACATACATTGATAGTATACACTGTATGTCCATAAAATTATTTAGTTATATCTGGAAATACTTCGATTTATTATTTATTATTGTTTCCTTTAATCGGACTGATCTACTAGAAAAGGCACTTCATTTTATTAACATTTTAAAATTAGTCATACTCTCATAGTTAACTTTGGTGAATAATGAGTATAACATTAAAAGAGAAATGCTAAAAAGTGGCTCGAATCAAAAAGAAACAGACATACATTCTGTAATATGCGAGTAGCTAGTTCATATTATTAGAAAAGCATATGATTTTGCGAAAAAACAGTTGTAAAACTTCACCGATGATATATCAATATTTTAATAGCAATTTATTCTTTCCGACATTATTGACACATTCCATGGCCAAGGTAGGGTTAGAAATGTTGCTAGTATTAAAATAGAATAAGACTATTTTGTTGTAAACAATTACATTCATAACGTTGTATTTAAGTACCCTGACGGAACTCGAATTGGAGCGGGAAAGAGAATTTCATAAAAATACTTTCTTAGTGAAACTCTACATTACATTACAATTTGCACTTCAAAACTAATGTCATGAAACTAGTTTCATGACGTTTGTTTCACAAAAATGTCGACATGTAAACGTCAAGTTTCACAATGCATGCGAAATTTCATGACACGGGATTTGTTTCACGTTCTGCGCAATATTTTGGTAAGACTTCAGCTTATGTCACAAGAACAGTTAAATTATTACTCTTACGAAACTAGAAAAGAGGTCAGTACCTCTTTAATCCAGTGATTAAACGAAATTATATTTATCTTTCACGAAAGTAATTTTACAAAGTAAATTCTTTACGGGCTTAACGGGCCGAATACCACCAAGAGGGTATTACGAATTAGATATATTAGTTAAGTGGTTAACCAACACTACATTAAATAAGTAATATTATTGTATGATTAACAAATTAATATGTCAATTATGATTTATTAATTAGGACAATTGACGTAAATTGATGACATCCTCATTAGGCAAATGTGTAATCGGTTGATCTAACGAGCGAAGTCGTAATGTCAATTTGTTTATAAGTAAAACTCATTTTTAGTTTGACTGTCTTTCTTTTACATTGTAGTGTTTTCAACAAAATGATTCTCCATCGGTTGACGTGGCAAAGGTGAGTGAAATGTTGGCTTAGAATATATTGTGATGTTTAAAGTAGTACTTATGTATGTACGTATGTTTGTCCTGTACGTGTACGGCCGTGCATCTACATATACATATTGTTTATTTGTTTGCGGGCATGGTTGCTACATGAAACGTGATATAAATTGAGATTTTCAAAAATTGTATACTTCTTGCTATTATTTTTCTGTTGAGTTTGAAATGTGTAACAATTTGGTGTATTGATTCGATACATTTGTATTAAATTGCTCAAATTAGCGTACTATTTCGTAAAATACTAAAGAACCCTCTGTATATATTTTACTTTCACCTAGTAAATAAATGTTATATTGTTTTTTTGCAGTATCATCGCATATTTCAACTGGAATCTGCTATCAGAACAGAAAGACATACATTTAAAGTCGAAAAAAATTTATAGAACCGAATTAAAAACGAACGAATTTTTAAGTTTATTCGTATCGGTTTTTATGTCAGTGATAAGTGTTTTGCTATGGCTTTCAATACCTTTCGCTATTTTGGAAAATCCTTGTGAAATTTTTCAGGAGAGTGGAATGGACACGACGTACGATATTATGAAGTGGTTAGAGAGATATATGCCGATGATAGACAGACTTATGATAGCTCTTGGGGTAATATTAGTGGCACTGGCAATAGATACCATATACGATGCAATTAAAAACACAGACATTACTTGCAGTCCATGGGTCGAAAAAGGAAAATATTTGAATCCGAAATGCATGAAAACGAAATCTAAGACGAAATAAAATCAATGTTTTAAGCAGTAAAGTAACAGCCTGTACACGTCCCACTGCTGGGCATAGGCCTCTTCTCTTATTAGAGAGAAGGTTATGGAACTTAATCCACCACGCTGCTCCACTGTGGATTGGTGGATATAAATCAATGTTTAATGAAAGAAAATTAAAATATTGTGTTAAAAGTGATGAAAATGATGACGTTAATTAAAACAATATGATTATTGTATACCATTTATTTATTAATAAAGTGTAAATTATGTTTTTCCAACTGAAGTTTTAATATACTTATATTTTTTAGTTTACAAAATTATATAAGAATAATTATTTTAATTTGGTAGCACATGTCATGTTATTATTAATATCTAATATTTTCTATCCTAACTACCAATCCAAACAATCTCAGAAACTCGTTACGTAGTAGCAATAAAAAACATTTTCTTTTTTAAGTTACTGCAAAGTTCGATACATAATGACAAAACTATGTATTTTATTACTTTGAATATTAGCTTACGCTTTCTACAATTTATAACATATCACACTTATAGAGGTCACGCTTGTGAACAAGAAACGTAACTACGTTGACTCTTTTCGAGACAAATTTGCTTAAAAATCGTGCGTACATTAGAGATGGAGGTGGTAATTTGGAACCCTACTTTGTTTTTTACTCAAAAAAGAAACTTATTTAAGAAACTTATTTGACTAATCATCACAAAACTGTCACTTTATATGGAAAAACTCATTAGCTTTTATATTAGAAACTAATATATAAAATAAAATCACCCATTTTAAGAAATAATTTGCTTTATTGGAAAAATGAAAAAACGTGTTGGAAGTTTTGGTGCTGGTATTATGGAACCCGGGTTCCAAATTACAAGTATGGAATTAATTAACTTGCAAAAATAATCTAATCTAATCTAATCTAATCTAAAATCTAATAATAAGAATTGAAAAAACATCACAAAAAGACTGCTATATCTAGAACTTGAATATACGGTAAATTAACAACAAAAACAAAATCAATACAAGTGTGTTACTTGAACAGTTACAATTAAGTATGTTACACATAAATCGAATATCTTGACAGGCAGAGTCGCGTCCATTGGAACGATCTTCAGTATACGGAACTTAAAAGGGCGAGTTTCCATATAGTTGATGAACTTTTGTATATCTTGCAATTTGTTTTGATCTGAAATTGTAAAAGATGACATTATTATCTTGTTCAGTCGTAACTGAGAAACATCTGGACCAATTTTACGATTTTACATCAAACTTTTTGGCCAATGGAACATTTCATTTTCGGGCATTTAGACTAAATGAACACGATTTGATTCGATTTCGCCCCATTCGATTAAATTATTTTGGTGTAAACAGGTATTGACCATGGTTTTGTTATTCGGTCTGATACAAAACCATTCTTATAATGTTCTTACAATGTTCGCTAGCTTTGTGCTCGCTTAGTCTAAATGCATCCATACGTACTCGTGCCGAACTGAATCAGCAACAATAAATATTATAATTTATATTAAATCAAAGTAGCCAATATTGTCTCAAATAAATATGTATTTAAAATGCATAATACATACTTTTTTCCCCAATCATCTGTTCGTGTAGAATAGTTTTTATTTTTTCGACTTCAGCGGATAATGAATTCGCTGCTATTGCTGGTAGGAAAATAATTAACATTGCCATAATTACCGCACAACTCTCAATAGCATGATTGCTGAGATATGTCTGAAAGCAGAATGACAATATAATTACACATAATAAAATAAAATTAATCAAGCAATTATAATAAATTTTCTATTTTTAAACTGATTTAAAACCAGACCGACATACTTTGTTTGTTTTGTTAATTGCAAACTTGCAAGTTTGAATATTTTAATTAAAATCGTGGTATTTTATTGTTAATAATGGCTGTTTATTACTCTTACTCTGTGCATGGATAATACTAGAAAAAAAAATTCGATTCAGAATTAATTTCAACTTTTTAAAAATTTCAATTTCACACGTATTTCGACACAGTGTGCGAAGCGGCCCATAGCTCAACGGCTAGAGCACCTGCCCCGGCATGGCAGAAGGTGCGGGTTTGAATCCCACTGTATCGTGAATTTGTGATTTGATGTCAAAGTTTAATATTATTTCCCTACGTCTGGAATAACACGGTATAATAAATTAAATATTTAATAAATGTTTTGTTTAAATTGCCTTAAACGAATGTAACAACTCTATCAAAATAGGTAACAATTTTTGACGTTCTTTAGAGCGCAAGAGCAAGAGCTTAGTCTCTGCAGTATTTATCTAGGTAGATAATCTCATGTGTTTCGATGGAGTATTATTTCATAACCTTATTAAGACGTAGGCTTAGGCAGGATTTGGTCCTTAAGGTGAGCAAATCAGAGAGGATAGATAACAAAAGTAAGTTAAAAGACGTATAAATTTCGAAGATGATTTTCAATATACAATATACGTATCTCATACATTTTATATTATTAAATCCTTGAGGCTGTAACGTCACTTGTTATAATTATATAAACAACTGGCTACTGACCGCGATTTCGTCCACGTCAAACAATTTTAAAAGTTATTATTTTTTCCGCGGAATCCCAATCATTTTTTCGAAAATAAAAGTAGCCTATGTTATTTCTTTTTACATAAACTATCAGTAACTGAAAGCCCTGCACAAAACTTACAGACCGACAAAATTTAAAAAAATTGGTGTTTTGGTATAAATATCGTGAAAATATTCATACATATGCATTTATTAAATAGTTGTTATTTCGATATTGCAAACAAATTCTTCAATTTTATTTACATGTACGTATAACTCACCAGTTCATACTTAATCTCCTTTATTATATGATAAATGATATACATTACATTCGGTGTGGTAGTGAATAAGCTGAAGATAAACTGAAATAATAAAAATATATTAAATATCCCTTTGTTTTTTATGTTATATTTATAACGTCAAAACTTACTGCATAATCAAAAGCAACTTTAACGTTTTCAGTTGCGTCGACCAATAGTTTGTATATGCGTTGAGTGTATTCTGGTTCAAATTTATTGCTTCTTATGAGATTTCCTAACACTTTTAAACGGGTAAGTGAAGCATAGAGTACGAAATAGAGCACAACAATAGGAAAATCAAAAGATAAATAAGGTATACAAAACCACGAAAAGTTGTACAAAACTTGATAAGAAAAATTTGAAAACACGTAGTACAAATAAAATGTTATCATTTTTATCAAAAAGATTACCAAAGAGAATATGATTATTTTAACGTCTAAGCGGTAGGAGTTCGGGTCCACTCCAAGTTTCGAGTCTATTGAATGTAAATTATTTAAAAACATAAAAAAGGTTTTAGAAGAAGACGTGAGTATCAGAATGAGTACATGTCCCAAGTTCTCAACTGTATGTTTGGTGTACCATATCAAATTCTTATTTGGAAGATCTTGAAAAAAAATAGTCGTAAAACCGTAGGATGCGAGAAACACGGCAAGGAAAAGTGAACCTAACTTGATAATTAATTTATACTTCGGTGATTTATGAGCGAAGAATCCAAAATCCAGTGAAAATATGGTTTCAATGCAGTAAAAGAAAATTTTCAAGGCCTTTGATATAGGCTGTTGAATCTTAACGAAATTATTGCTTTTTATTACTGGTTTCACTTCAATTAATGGCATGGTTATAAACCAAACGAACTGTCAACGTCTTTACTCGGAAATACTGTAACACGTATAAGTGACTTTCTGCCTGAAAATGTTAATATTTTAAGTGCCTTTAATTATTTAAGGATTAAAGATATTATAGAATTTGGTTAGGAATTAGAAGGTTAGGAAAACAAAGTTGATAACAAATTGAAGTAATCCGAAATGACTGCGTAGTTACAAGTAATGTAATTGAAGGACAAAATTTATGTATGTCGCGGCGTAAATATAACAAACTACTATGTAATTTGTTTTAGGGACAACCATAGGGTTAATTAAATTACTGATACCTGCATAAGTAAGTACCAATAATTTGATTAAAATTTACTGAAAGAAAGAAAGACATATTTGTTCAATAGGCTGCTGGAGCTCTATTGATACGTCAATTTATATGTCAATTTGTTTTAATCTACCGCCGATTTAAAATGTATATTCTAGCCGAGAAGCATTGGCAAGAAACGCAGCTGTTATTTTTTTAAAAGTTATTACATACATTTTTTCTTAGTTACAGTTTGTTTGTTTTCTTGCTAGAATATTAACGCGCGTTACGCCCACGCATTAACATCGTTCATATAGTCTTGTTTATATGCTTTATTTATTAATATTGTGTTAATGTAGGTCTTAAATTGTTAATGTGGCAACTGTAAAGTTTTTTTGTGGGATTTTATTATAGATGCAGATACCAGGCCCACAAAGGACATATTTACTTTATGGAGTCAAAAGATTGGCGTAACAAGTTTATCTTTATTTCTTGTATTTATACTATGTTAATCACTATTTCTAGCGAAACGATTACTATTTCTAAAAATATACATAATATCGATATAAATATATCGTGACTCAACCGTGAGAATGTTTATTTTTTAAATAATTCTCGATGAGAGTCTCGAGCTCCGAGATTATAAATTTCCCGTATTACTGTTTTTTTTTTCTTTTTTTAAATAGGTTCAATGTATGTGGCATTACCCCAAAGCAGACAGTACGTCATAGGACACAACACTATTAATTACTTTAAAACATACTAAATGCGCAGTATCAATATCAGTTAGTTGTCTAATCTTGCGAACTGCGTAAGCGGCGGGGCTGAGTCTCCCTGCAAGAGATGACAAATGAGGTTTCCACTGAAGTTTTGAATCTAGCAATATACCCAAAAACACTGTACTATCAATAATATTAAGTACTTCGTTATTTAAGGTTATATTATAACTTTGTTTCGTTACATACATACATACATATTACATCCTTACCGTAATGAAAATTCTATGCATTATGTCTTTTTGGCGTTTAAAACATCATTGTTTGAACTGAAACAATTCTGTAGCGTTGTTAAAACGTCGTCATACGTAGTTTTCTTTCTGTTAATTTTAAGTATTAATGATGTGTCATTAGCAAACAACACAATATCATATATACGTTTTACATAAAAAGGTAAGTCATTAATATGTATTAAAAGTGGAAATGGGCACAGAATTGATGCCTGTGGAACACCCATTTGTAAAACTGATCCTGAAGACTTTGTTACATTTATAGTAACTCGTTGTATTCTATTACTTATGGTATGAAGCAATGAGGCCAAGAGCTTTACTTTTTATTTCATAATAATTAAGTTTGTATAAAAGAGTATTGTGAACAACATAATCAAATTCTTTTGACAAGTCACAGAAGATACCAATGGCATTTTGCGACTTCTCCCAAGCATCATAAATGTGTCTAAGAGGGACCACACCTACATCAGACGTTTAACGTGTAACTTTGTTGAAGCCGTATTTTTCCGTATGAAAAGAAAAATGTTATTAACTTTTAAAATTATTTTTTCAAAAAAATTACTTAAAGATGGGAGTATGAGATTGGCCGGTAGTTGCGGAGATCAGCTTTGTTTCCTGATTTGAAAAGTGGTATAAATGGTATAAAGTTTGCTACTTTTCATTAAGTCACCCGATTCTACACTGAAATCCGAAATACATCAGTAAGAAATCTAAGACGAAATAGAATAGTTTTAAATGATGGAAAAGTCAGAAATTATGGTAAAAGTGATGGCATTTATGACGTGAAATTAAACAATAATTAAGTATTGTGTAGCATTTATTTATTATTAAGGTTTAAATTAATTTTTCCAACTAAAGTTTTAATATGTGTTGTTTAAAGCTTTCATGTTATAATTAAAGGGGATGATATATAACATTATATTATAAATAAAAAATAAATATTAAATAGAAAATAAATTGTCTATTTATTTTCTAAAAAAAAGTTTAATAGCATGATATTATTTATCGTAACAAGTACAATTTGATACGTTTTTCACTATTTTTTACAAAAACATATTAAGTGCGATTGAGATCAAACATATGATCAAGTAACATTTAAACTTTCAGATAAAATAAATTTCAGCCGTGAAAATCCTGCGTCCGTTAATACATTAAAATAAATTGGAATAATTGAATCACTGAACAATAACAATGTAATTAGTATATTACTATTTTCATACGTTACATCAGTTATCTACTAGAACTAGAACTAGAAGGTTGCTACGGTAAATTGTAATTTTAACCCTTAACTGGTTCATTGGGCACGGGGCTTCGAGGCATACTACATTAAACATGACATTTCACGATTATTTACATTTTACGATACTAGTTGAGAAGCCAAAAATATTTTAATACAAGTGTGTTATTTGAATAGTTACAATTAAGTATGTTACACATAAATCGAATATCTTGACAGGCAGAGTCGCGTCCATGGGAATGATCTTCAGCACGTGGAACTTGAAAGGACGGGCTTCGATGTAGTTGATGAATTTTTGTATATCTTGCAATTTGTTTTGATCTGAAATTGTTAAAGACGATGTATTGCTTAGTTGCACCATTACTCAAGAACGGCCATTTAGGTCATTGAATCATTTCATTTTATGTACCAAATTTAATAAACGTAGTTAACTTGCCAACGTTGTGTAATGTATATTTATTTTATACTCATATTTAAAAGTTATACGAACTTTTTTCACCAATTAGCTGGTCATGTAGAATAATTTTGATTTTTTCAACTTCACTGGACAATGAATTCGCTGCTATTGCTGGTAAAAAAATAGTAAGCACTGCTAAAAATAACGTGACACCATCAATAGTGTGATCGCCGAAATATTTCTGAAAGAAAATACAAAATAAACTAAAATATAAATGTACGTAATAAAATTCATAGAGCATACCTACTACAATTATTTATGAACCTCGTATTTTTCGACTTAAAAAGTTATCAATTCGATGCGTAACTCAACTATTTAATCATATTGTTTATTTATTATTCCGTGTTATTCCATGAGTGGGGAAATAATATTAAACTTTAATATCAAATCAAAAATTCGCGACACAGCGGCAATTTATCCGCGGTCATCATCTATGACAAAAAATAGTGATAAAATGATCAAGAGAGCAGTCAAGATTTGATTTTGGACAAAATCGGAGAAGGCACAGGAAAAAATTATTATATTTATTACCTGGCCTTTCTTCGCTACAGCCATGAAAGAAAGATTATAAGCAATACTATTTACTACATATTAAGTATATAACATATTTTGTGTTTAATATCAAATTGTTTAGAGTACGATCCATTATAAGAAGTTATTAATATTAGAGTAATTAACAAAATGAAATTGTATATGAAATATGTAAGAACATCACTTAATCTATATAAACAATAACTTACCAAGTCATACTTTATCTCCTTTATGGTGTGATAAATGATATACATCACGTTAGGTATAGTAGTGAATAAACTGAAGATAAACTGAAATAAATAAAAATCTGTAAAAAATCGTATATCCGTGGAAAAGTTGTTTTTTTACGTTATATTTTTTATCACATCGAAACTTACGACATAATTCAACGGAACATTGGCGTTTTCAGTTGAGTCGATCAATAGCTTGTATATGCGTTGAGTATATTCTGGCGCAAATCTATTGTTCCCTATGAGCTTTCGTAGCACTACTAATCGAGAATGTGAAGCATAAAATACGAAATATAATATCACAATGGGAAAGTCAAAAGATAAATAAGGTATACAAACCCACATAAAGTTGTATAGAATTTCGTACATATAATTTGACGACATGTAGTACAAATAAAATAAAAACATTTTTATCAAAAAAGATGCAGTAAAGTATGTTATTATTTTAACATCTAAGCGGTAGGAATTGGGGTCTACTCCAAGTTTCGAATCTATTGAATGCAAACGTTTTAAAAACATGAAAAACGAATTAGAAGTAGGCGTGAGAAGTAGAATGAGTATATGTCCCAAGTTGTCAATTAAAAGTTTGGCATACCATACTTTATTTTTATCTGGAAGTTCATGAGCAATGAACGATGTAAAGTAGAAGGTAGTGATGGACACAGAAATAATAAGTGTAATTAATTTGACAGTTATTTTACGTTTAGGTGATTTACAACCAACGAATCCAAAATCCAGAGATAATATAGTTTGGATGCAGCAGAAGAAAACTTTCAAGGTCTTTGATACGGGCTTCTTACTCTTGACGAAATTGTTGCTTTTTATTACTGGTTTCACTTCAATTAAAGGCATGGTTACAAGCCTGAGAATGTTTGACGTCCTCTCAGAAATACTATGTTACGAATGTATATAGGTGAACGTCTTGACTGTTTCAAAATGTTAATATTAGTAAGTGCCTTTAATTATTATAGTCTTATTAAAAAAAGTGTTGTTATAGGCTGTTGTTTGAAGAGCAATTATAAATAATAAATTCAAGTAATTCGAAGTAGCTGCGTTGATAAAATAATGTAATTGACCGACATGTAAATATAACAAAATTCTATATAGTATGTTTTAGAAATAACCTTATTACCTACGTACCATTACATTAATTAAAATTTTACTCATTCATTTAAGTGTCATAAGAAATAGATCGACCTATACATTTAACATATGTATACATTATACATACGTATCTTTATCTTTAATCGATGCACGATGGTCGCGGGTTCAAACTCTGTTTTGTACCGCTAATTTATCAAGTGCTAAATTTGTATTTGATTCAGCTCGTGCTCGGGGGACATTTAACCCCTTGAAGCGCTAACGGTCGCGGGTTCGATCCCCGCTTATGACAGACATCTGTATTGGATGTCTGTCGTGGTCTGGGTATTTGTGTCTGTATTGTGTGTGTGTTCCGGACTTCCGACACAAGATCCATTGATCTCACTGGGGGGCCGGTGAGTGTGAAGTGTTATTTATTAAAACATTACTAGGACTCCTGCATGTGGGGGGCAGGTCGGTCACCTCCACGTGGTGCTCCCTGGAAACGTGTGGATGGCAGCCCCGTAGCGTTTCTACTGCGAGGCTGCCGTTGACACGGCTAACGACCGACAGGGGCGGGGGGGAGTATATTGGGGACGCACGTTGTTCCGCTCTGCTTTAGCAGACTGGAACTTCGCCCCAATATACGCAGCCTTAATCCTAAGGTCTAGCGTGCCGAGGGGATGAATGGTCGGAGGGCATCCGGCCCCAAGCGCTAAAACCAGCGATTATGGAAAATATTGTACAAGATACAACTCCCCAGGTGGGTAGCGGCAATAGCCGTGAATCCCACCCGGAGCAGGTCTCCGGTAAGCGCCCCAACTCGAAATCTGGGGGGGGCGCACATAACGCTGAACCGCACGCTTCGAGCGTCAAGAGCCGAGGAGGCTCCACTCGTTCTCGCAGCCTGGAGTCGATGGCTGTGAGAACCGACAACGTGCAGGCGAGGCCCGATGGCCGGAAACGCCTGTGCGTCAGGGAGGGGGAATCCCAGGGGTCAGAGTCGGCCAGTGATGTCTTGCCGCCTCCGAAGGTGCCCAAGGCACGGTCGGGGAGAGGCAGACCGCGGTCCGCAAAGACCAAACCAAGGATTAAGATCCAATTGAAGGATCCAGGGGAGGGAAGAAAGGAGTTGGCACGAGACGAGCGTGGGCGGTTTATTCGCCCGGACACGCCCGGCTCCAATACCGCCGGCGGTGAGGAGGATGAGGGGAGCGGCTGCGACTCGGACATGAGCTGTTCGAGTCGCAG
The DNA here is from genome assembly GCA_018234505.1 of Junonia neildi neildi. NCBI lineage: Eukaryota > Metazoa > Arthropoda > Insecta > Lepidoptera > Nymphalidae > Junonia > Junonia neildi. The sequence continues at coordinate 18,235 of DVVJ01000166.1, forward strand.
CCTCTCATCGTGTGCTGGGCCCAGCAGGGCCACTTACGAGGATACCGGGGACGAGCTCCCAGACCCCTCCGCGGCTCCGGCTGCCGCGCGAGATGGGGGGAGCCTCCCTGGACTCGAGGCCTTGCAGGCGAAGATGCAGGCACGTCCTTTGGACGAGCTTGGTGCCTGTATCACCAGCAATTTGGCGGCCATAGAGAAGGTCGCAGACAGCTCCCGTAAAATGAAAGGGAGCCTCCTCTGCGACCTGCGCGAGGCCACG